>JAOVVB010000016.1:9031791-9055803 GCA_028570985.1 Heterobranchus longifilis
ACAATTCTGTCTCTGAGCTCTTCAGGCAGTTCCTTTGACCTCATGATTCTCATTTGCTCTGACATGCATTGTGAGCTTGGTGAGTAAGGTCTTATATAGACAGGTGTGTGACTCTCCTAATCAAGTCCAATCAGTATAATCAACACAGCTGGACTCAAATAAAGGTGTAGAATCATCTCAAGGATGATTAGAAGAAATGGACAGCACCTGAGTTAAATATATGAGTATCACAGCAAAGGGTCTGAATATTTAGGACCATGTGATATTTCAGTTTTTCTTTTTTAATAAATCTGCAGACCAATAAAACAGTCGCAGACCAAGTTAATCGTTAAAGCATTGAATTTCACTTTTGTCTGAATAATGTTTTAATAGCATTATCTTAAAAAAATACTATTTATATTTATAAATAAATATTTTATTCTTTTACCCTTCAAAACCTTCTGGACCTGGCTGAGTATTGATTCAAAAAGACGTGTGCAGTACTCTGGTGTCACTTCATAATGAAGGCAAGCAAACAAGTTCTGTCATCTACTAAGTGACATTTGCCACAGAAGGAATTTATTTGAGAATGCCCTCGTTTTAGCCATTTATTTGCTGAGGTGGATGCCCTGGCTTCAGAAAGTAAAAGTCCTACCACATATTTGTTCCAGCGATTAACTAAATCTGCATAGAGGGCATTGGTGGCGCAGTGGTAGGTTTCTCGCCTACTATGCGGAAGGCCAGGCTTCGATTCCCAGCAACTGGATGCAGTGCTGGTCCAATTTTAGAGGTTGCATCGGAAAGGGCATCTGGCATAAAACCTGTGCCAAGTTGTTGTGCGGATCAGTTGGTCCGCTATGGCAAACCTTCAATGGAGTCAGTCGAAAGACTAACAACAAAATAAACTAAAACAGCATATTCTAATTAGCACAACTCTACAGCCAGATAAGCTTGGACTAATTAGTGACATCACTTGTTTTTTTGCACAGGGAGAACTACAGTTGGAGTCAAAAGTTTACATACACTGTAGCCAAATGTATTTCAACTCAGTTTTTCACAATTTCTGACATTTAAACATTAAACTAGTAAACATTCCCTGTCGTAGGACTGTTAGAATCACTACTTTATTTTTTGAAGGTGAATTGTCCAAATAAAAATAGAGAGAAAGCTATTTATTTCAGCTATTATTTCTTTCATCACATTCCCAGTTGATCAGATTTTTACATAGACTTAGTAAGTGTTTGGTAGCATTGCCTTAAATAGTTTAACTTGGAGAAATGTTTAAGAAGGACTTGCTGAAATTTTAGCCCATTTCTCTTGATGTAACTAAGTTGGGTTTATAGACTTTCTTACTCGCACATGCTTTTGCACTTCTGCCCACATTTTTTTCTATTGGAATGACTACAGGGCCACTTAAACGCCTCAGCTTTATTGCCATTATGGCATTTTGCCACGACTTTCGAAGTGACGAAGGAGTGGGACTGCCTATGCAACCTCTATAGGTCCAGATATCGCCTGATGCTACCAGTAGTGACACCAAAACTAAATGCAAAACAATTGTAAGACAGTCAGAAAAGATGAGGAGGGAAAAATATTAGTGGCCTCCACACTGAAACAGCTGAAACTAACAACCCCCTCAGCTACTTAACTGACCAGATCAATATTCTAGAAGTTTAAACTGACTTGATGATATACAGTACTCTAATTAAAAAATGCTCCTTTAATTTTTTTGAAAGGTATTTATGCACATATAAACCTCATGGGTTTACTGTTGGCAAGAGAGGGTTGCCCACAAAAAAACGCACAAACAGGCCCAAAGGGCAAAACAGCTGTGGGTCCTCCCCACAATAAACCCTCACCTAATCATCAACATCCTCCATAAGGAGTGTAAGCTAATCTTGTTCACTTTGCACAAATCTAATGAATCTAAAATATGAGTTTCACTTTTTAAATTTAATTACAAAACAAAATGTACTTTTTCATGGTCTTCAATTTTAAGATGCTCTGTGTATATGTTAAAATGTTAAGCTAATACTAGCTGCTGTAGACCCTGCATGGGCTAACCAACAGGGTTTGATGTGAGCATGACCCACAGTTGGGCACAGATGGTTCCCCACAGAAAACCCACAAAGGGGTCCCAAAGGGCAAAACTACTGTGGGCCCCACATGGGCTCCTCCATATGGGGCCTGAGAGGGATTAGTGTGGGTACAGTATGTGCAGCCCACACTGTCCCACAATAAACCCATACTTACCCCGCATGGGCATATTTGATGGGTAAAAGGTTAAAGCTAAAAATAAAATGATCAGCATTATTGTAATTGGTGATAATATTATTTCAGGTTGAAGGCCATGTACATGCCTGTCTTTCTGAATGTCAGAACGTTTGTGTTTCCTACAGTATTGTGGTTAGTTTATTGATGTTTGCCTATCTTAAACATGTTTTCTTATATTTGCATTCTTTCATAAATAAGCACCCAATATTCATGTTTTTTTTCTTTTTAGCTACTTAATATAATTATGCCCACTGCTTCAGTTCTACGCTTAGCAACATTATGCATCAATAAAATTAAGTTTGGTTATTACCTGAATTTACAGATTGACCAGATTATACCATCAATGCATTTTTTTCTTCCCCAAATCTAATTGTGAAAGAGAAAGATTTTGGGAGTACAAGGAATTATTTTCCCACATAAATTCATCATCACGTTGCATTCAGTAATTAAAGCTAAATTAATCATTAGAACGTGAGAAAGTTTGGCCAGGCAGTGTACTTTGTTCCTACATACATACAGTACGAGGGGCAGCCACAAATTAGCATTATCGTATAAATTTTTTTTTTAAATATTTGCCCTAATTATGTCTCCGGAAATGAGTACGTTCATGGACATTTCTTTTTGTTAAAAAAAAAAACCACAAAAACGCGGTGTAGTTCCGCACAATGCCACTAGAGGGTCAAAACCAAAATACTGTACTGCACCCGGTTGAAAAAATTCATGAAACACGCCTGCCCATTCAACTTGAAATTGAAATGGTGAAACTTTCATGAACTTGGGGTGTGAAATTCTGCCTGATCCCCCACACACCCAGTGGCTTGTTCTTCTTCCATCACTTGAAGAAACCTCTTCATGGCAGGCTTTTGACAAAGACAAGGTGATTACCTTAATGAAACGTTTTCCTCAAGAGTCAAAAAGAAAGCTTCTCCAAAGCTGGTCTCCACCAGCTCATTCATTATTTGGGCAAGTGTTGATCATGACCAAGCACAACGACCAACATTCGTTTTCGTCACATAATTTTTTCTTAGCAATGCTAATTTTATGACCGCCCCTCATACAACATACATACAATTATGCAATAAACAATTTTTTTTTTTACATTTTACATGTCAGAAGGAAAATAGGTACTCTATAGATAAAAAAAAACATTTAAATAAATCAATCAAGTCATTTAATTAAAAATTGTTTAAATTGTTAACATTACTGGTTATTATTAGGACCCAAGCACTATGACATCTGCACTTTGATGTCATGACACCATGCCGATGCCTTAAACTTATGCCAAATAGTGGCTCATGACTTCCTGAGTGACATCATATTGGTTGACATTATATTTAGTGACATCAGCCTTCGGGGCTTTTTAGAGGTCTTAGAGTGCTCAAAACAGCTTGTTCAGTGTACCCGGGCAGTAATGGCTTTTCGGTGGTCTTAACATGCTTAAAAAAGCACACAAGTTGTGTAGTGCGCCTAGATGTTAGTAGTGCAGGTGCTTGGGTCCGCTCATAGTTTCTTGCAACTGTTGTTGTTTGTCTTTTGTCTGCTCCTTTTAAGGGGTCGCCACAGCAGACCACACAACAACTTGATACGTTTTATGCCAGATGCGCTTCCTGACACAACCCTAGTATTTTATCTGGGCTTGGCTCTGGCACTGCATCCAGTGGCTGGGGTTTGGGCATTGGCTCGAAATCAAACCAATGCCCAATCAGAATGTCCCAGGGCCCTCAGGGGCCCCCACACAAGATTTTGCTGCATAGTTCATACACGCTTGCACATATGCACATGCAACTCGGTACACATTTAGAGCTCATTGAGACGAACAACATTCTTTTTATTTTGTGTTTGAGTGACATTATATTCAGTGACATGTTTAGTGACATCACGTTCAGTGCCATCAAACTGAGTATCATCATACATCACAACACATTTTTTCCAGTGTCTGTGGCCTATTCTACGCACGCACACATCACAAATGTTAACACACACATGCACACAAACATCTCTCTCTCTCTCTCTCTCTCTCTCTCTCTCTATCACACACACTGACACACAGACACATACACGCATAAACACACTCATACATCACACACATACACAGTGGGTGCTTGAGCCCACTCATCGTTGCTTGCAACTATATTTATTATTATTATTATTATTATTATTATTATTATTATTTTAAAAAAGGGTAAGTAGGTTTTACAGTTTTAACACATTATGTTTGTAACAGTCTTATTTGTTTGTAGTAAATTAGTAAAGGAAAACTTTTTCTTAAGCATTCTGTAGTCACAGTCCTTATATATGTCCTTACGTGAAATATTCAGAAATGCACTCAGTAGTGTCCACATTTTAGTATGCATTTTAGATAGTTACCAGAACCATTCTTATACCTTTAGTTTTAGTTTTTGGACTCTATGTTCACCTAGTTCAGGATGAATTTTTGGAACACCTCAAAGCTGTAATGAAGCCATATTGCCATAGCGTAGAGCTAGAGCATACATCCTGCCCAGGAGCACTGCACAGGCACAGGACAGTGTCTAATGTTATGGAGTATCTCAACTAGAACTCGTCCGATTTGTGTTGGTGCTTACACCATAAACATTGTGTGTTATAGTCAAAACAGCAATAAAAACATGAGCCCTGTTTCATTATAAATTTACAACTATTTAGAGTTGTGGTGCTAGACAGCTACGTAAAGTTAAGTTTTAATCAAGATTCAACTGACTTTCCTGGACCAGGTTTGAAAAAGACCTAGGTTTAGTCTAGTTTCTGATTGTAAACTGTAAGTGTAATAATTTCCAGAAGGAAACATACTTTCACAACAAGGGACCAACTAAAGAGTGGAAACCCTAACCCTAGGTAAAAAATACACAGCAGCAGCAATGACATGCACAGTAGGTGGGGACAGGGAACAAGCCCAGTTGCCTGACCAATCTGGAAATTTTATTTTTATTGAATAAATAAACATGAATTCGATATAGCTACTATGCATGATTGGAGAGCTGTAATTGCTACTACACGTTTATTATGTTACTATACTTGCTACTGGATGTTGTAAATTTTCATCGGGATCAATAAAGTCTGTCTGTCTAGTTATGGTTTCAGCAAACTTAATCCCTGTGTGTAGTTCCTATAAATGGCCAGACGAGAGCAGCACATATTCTTGGTTAAAAGCATAACCTCCGCAGTACTGAGTCCCGCAATGGCAGGGATATCCACTGAAACTAAATCAAATATATTTATAAACATATGCAAGGTATTAATACACTTAGCACATTAATGCAACATTGGATGCTTACGTAGCTAATATATTTGTTTTCAAAGTAATATGCATTTGAAGATGCATTATGCACTATTGTACAAATGAAAAAAAAAGAAAAAAATGTATTCTGTCTTATTTCTAGCGCCGAAGAGTAATTTCGTTAGACTTGTTGACCATGCATTCATTAACTTTTGTATAGCTGTTTTCTCAGTTTCGTTAGATATTTTCCAGTGCAACACTATAGTAAACCTTCAGTAAGACGTATGGTAGGTTATTAGCCTGGGAACAGTTTTGATATTGCAAGCAAAAACCGTCTAAAGCTTTGAATCTTGGGTATATAGATGATCTGGACATCAGCTAGTTGTAGTCATTTCTTTCTTGCTCATTGTGGGAATTATTTTAACCTGATTGTCTCCATTTGACAATTTATTACATAACTTTGCGTGTGTAGTCTATACAATTACAAATAACGAGTAATTGGGAATAAAGACTACATAAATGTAAAAAATATTTCTGTTAAATTATCAATAGAATGATTTTACGGATAGCTACCATCTGGATGTCAAACATGTGTTGTGTTGCTTTGCTGATTTTTCCATATATATTTATTCATTTAGTTATTCGTCTATTCAGTTATTCGAACTTGTTTAATTACATTAGGAATTACATGCTGAATCAAAATACATTTTTAGATTAAAACTTTGCAATACTCGCGTGTTTAAATAAAAGGGAAACACCTTTTGCGTTCACTGACTTATCAGCACTGAACACATCTTGTAATTATGGAAATAAAACTGTAGAAATCAAGCAAACTAGATTAGATAACAAAGCTCATGTGTTTACTGGTCGTAGCGTTATGACCACGTGTCTCCGCTGATTTGAATCAGGGATAGCATTCATCATTTGGACCTATTAGCTCGAACCATCGTCTTTACGGTTTCTCTGCTCAGGTGGTGCAGGGTTCGCGCATGCGCGCAGAGCGAAGACGGCAGCCAGGTGTAGTCAGCGATAACACGCACTTGTGATCTCAGGCATTCGCTTTTACGCAGAAAGGACTGTACAGATATCTTTGCAGATGTCGTTATTAGAGAGGCTGGACTGGCGGGTAAGTATTTTTTTCCGCGTGTGTGTGTGTGTGTGTGTGTGTGTGAATTTCATATTATATAGAAAATACGAGCATAGAGCTAGTGATTTGATTTCAGTTTTTTGTCGAACAAAAAGTGTTTGTTATTGTAATCCAGAGCATCTTCTCTTGGTATTAAGCTGCTACTTGTGCTCATCTGTATGGACTGTTTATAAAATTAAACTAAACCATCAAGAGCGATTTAATAATTTGATAGGTTTATTTATTTATTTATTTATTTATTATTATTATTATTATTATTATTATTAATAATAATAATAAGGAGCAGCAGAAGAAAAATAATATCACAGATTAGCTCTGCACATCACGTACAATATAACCTATAACCAAACCCAAGCGTGGCTATGAGTTTAATTTATGTTTAATTAATGGCTTATATAGGCCTATATGTAGTATTGGAATGGTAAGGTTTATGATTTAAATAATTTATTGCAGCATAATTTATAAAGAACTTTTGGTTGTAGCCTCTTGCTTCACAATTAGCTACATTATTGGGTTGAGATTGAACTGCGTAAGAAAAGAAGAAAAAGGAAAAGACAGAGTTGGCTTTTTAAAAACAGTAAGGCAAAATGCCTTCTGTGCTGTGCTGCTAATGCAAAATCTATAATATTCCACGGGCCATGGAATATTATTAACTAGGATTAATATATAGCTAGTAACCTGCAATATAAATACACATATAGATGGTTACAAATATAGCTCTTGATAAGAAAGAATTAAACAATCAATGATAACATTTTTGATAGCCGAAATCTTCTGTAACTGTTTTTTACAAGTTACAGTACAGTTTCGTATAGGGACGATTTAAATTACATGAATACATTCAAAACAGACAGCCAAGTCATCTTCTGTTTAAAATTTCTGTTTAAAATATTTAAATATTCTTAGATGACACGTCTATTTTAATCATTATTGTATTTAAATAAACGGTTTAATACGATTATAACGTAACTTATTTACATGCGTTAACCAAATATCTTACTTTACAATTTTTTTTTACTTGCTGTAATTTTTTTACTTGCTGTATCTTATATTTTCCCCAATATGATTTTATTGGATTCATGAAAAACTTAAATAATTCGTTAGGCCTAATTTAAAATGTACAAATTTAGGATTTTTGTAGAAACAATGACACTGCTTAACGCGTAACGCTAGGTAATAATAAAATATATAAACATATTGAATAATAATATTAATAATAATAATAATAATAATAATAATAATAATAATAATAATATTAATAATAATAATAAGAATAAGAATAAGAATAAGAATAAGAATGCAAACGTCACGCTGAAAAAAAGCCTCTTTGGTATTCTGCAGCCTGTGTGCGAAATTAAGCGAAAGTCGCCACAGAGGCCGCGGAAAGCAGCTAGGCCAAAAACGGTAATTAAGATTAGAGAGAGGATCTCTGGTGCTTAGTGGTTAAGTGAATGCAGATCAGCGTTTAAGCTCTGGATACTCAAAGCCTAAGAATGTTTCGAACCATTATAGCAAACAACACGCATAGTTCTAAACATAGTGTTCAAACTTACTTAGTAACACATAAGTTAAAACCAATTTTGTACACTTAGACAATAACAACCGCGACAAGAACAAAAAACAACAACAACAACAACAACAATAATAATAATAATAATAATAATAATAATAATCATCGTCATCATCATCATCACCATCATACGCTATACTTAATGTAATAATTATTAATATAGGCCCTACTCCACAATCATTTAACACAACACAGTTTCTGAACAATAATCGTATTTCTGAACAACATGTCTTTTTCTTTAAGTTTTATCGTACGTGAAATCGAAGTTCTGGCTGATGAATAGGCGGACAGTGCTCTGATTGGTCCGTTGTTTCTGCAGCAACCAATTGACCAGGACATTAGCGATTACACCCGGTAAAGTCTCCGCCCACACATGATGTCTATGCAAATATAGTAGCGACGCTTCCAAAAGGGTAAACGAGTCGAGGACAGGACAGGCTTTCTCACATGTCAGAGGGAAGTCATTTTTTGTTTTGTTTTAGAAGTTTTACACCGTGTTTGTACCTTGTAGCCGATTTTTAAAAATCGTTTTGTGATTTTGGTACGTAAATGCTTTGGCCGTTAGACAAGTCGGTGTGACTAGTTTGTTCATGAGCCTTTCGCCTTCCTGCTGATTGATTCCTCTATATCCCGACACGCGGCGGCTCCGTGCGCCAGAGTTGATGCATCTCTTCACAGTGTATAGCGTGCTCCCTGGACTAAACCGTAGGCGACGAGCATTTAATTTGTCCAGTGTTCGTTTATAGGGCCTGTAAGCTTTGAACTTTCTTAAAGAAAAAATGTTGTGGAAGCTGGCAGATAACGTGAAGTACGAGGAGGATTGCGAGGTAAGTAAAGTGGAAAAGTGGAAAACTGCGCGGAGCGTCTTGCGTAAGCGCTGATTTCCTGGTTTGCATTAATGTTTAAACAGTTCTATTTTCTGAAACATACAAGCTACAAATTGCTTTCAAAGACAAATGTACATGCTTAAAAGCTGTTTGTAGACCGTGCCTATGCTTAAATTTGCACATTTTACATTAATATGCACGAAACTCTCAGGTCCGTTTAAAGCTCAAAGCTGGTGAAAAAACGACTTACAAAACTAGTAGCGTGCTACAATTTGATTTTTAAACCGTATATTTTTTAATTTTATAACTTTCGCTACCTGGCGGACTTTAAAAAGTAGGATATACTCCATGCTGTTTTAATTTCCTAACGGATGAACTGGTTTAAGCAGCTCTATAAAATCTAACCCTCCCAACTAAATATTCGACATCACTTATAACCTAATCAAACTCATTTATATTTAACACTGACGAGGTTTAATTCTTTTTTTTTTTTTAATAAACGAATAGCCTATCAGCCCTACTGATTTATTCGGCTACTAATAAAACACACTGGTTGGATGTCGCGCGCGCTTTGTCCGCACTGGCAGTAATACTGAAGCCCTTCAGCCCCACAAATAGCCTTTAACAAGAATGACATGCATGCAGTCCAGAATCCTGCATTATGTACCATGTCTGGTCCTTATTTCTTGTTTGTGACACTTTTTTTTTATGTTAAAATGTGATTTAAAAAAATCATGGCACAATTCCGGTCTCTTTGACACAAATGTTACTTGATTAATTAATTGAACAGATTTTGTGTGGTCCGATATTGACGGTTCACGGTTTCTTAAATAATCCTTAATATGGATTTCATTGATCAATGATAATTTTATTATTATTATTATTATTATTATTATCAACTAAATTGTTTGTTTTTAATTTGTGTTTAAATTAACCTTAAATTATATTTAATTTATGAACTTGAAAACAAGAGCATATTCATATACAACTATACAACTACAATAATTTACAGTGAAAATAATTTCTTTGCATATCTCAGCATATGAGATAACTGAAATCATGATTAGTTATGATACTGCACCCAAGAGCATAAAGCTTTTTTTTCTTGGTGGTCCAACATTGGCATTGTGGCAGTACAAGGCAATCTGATCAGTAGCCCAAAGCCCCAAAGCATTTAACCAGTGAACTACCACTGGTTTATTTATGTATTACATAATGTATATCTAATTGTATCATTTTGTCTTATTTTTTTGGTTGACCTTAATGACAAATTATCTACATTTCAGCAGGAGAGGCATGATGGCAACAGTAATGGAAATTCACGGTTACCACATCATCCAGTGGTTAGTCAGCCCCTCTACAGTCCAGCGCCTCCCTTAACACACTCAACCGGCTCTGACTTTCAACCACCATACTTCCCTCCTCCCTACCAACCACTGCCTTACACCCAGCCAAATGATCCTTATTCTCACCTTAGTGACCCATTCAACATCAACTCTATCCACCAGTCACCAACATCTAATCAGCAACAGCCATGGCCTGGCCGTCAAAACCAAGACGGGATTGGACCACATGCCCGTAGCGGACTTGCCACTCAAATTTTGGGCTTAGAAGGTGGATCTTCCAGTGTTCGGAGAGATGGCTTTAGGCGGCCAGAGTTGCTACCTCCACATGTCCATGGACTTGAGTCAGCAATGGGCGAGAATATGGGATTGCATGAAATGGGGCAAGGACTTGATGATGTCCAAGTGAGTGTTCTTCATCTAAGCATTCTGAAATTTTTTCATAAATCGTTGCTTAACTAAAATGAAATTATTTAAACAGACACACAATATGAGGCAAATATATTGTATTATATAATATATAATATAAATGTAATATATTCTGATACACGTGAGAGAGCGTTTAATAATTTTTAAAATTATATTTGTTGTTTCAGCATGTGGATGATCATAGTATTGTAACGGCTGACCAGACAGTCATCAAAAAAGGTTGGTTTGGTTTTTCGCTCCCTCTTGAACTGCAGTCTTTTCAATTGTTTGTTGCGCTCTTGTACAAACACTGGAACAAGGCCATGTGATATCAAAAATGTCTTTTGGTTGCTTAATTTTAGTGGAGGTTTTACTATTAATAATATTGTTTTATTAAAAAAATACATAGTGTGCGTTCTTAATGGGAGACACAGAGATACACAAAATGCAGGTATGGCATAAATTACGACACCCAACCCACATGCATTGCACAATGAAAATGTGAATAGGAAGAGCTGAGGAAGCTCTAGTTTAAACTTCACCACTAATCCTCTTGGCCATGTGCTCCATTTAACTAATCTGGGGTTGATCCTCACTGCATTGTAGCTCTCGTTCAGGCTGAATGGAAAGTCAGCAGGAGGAATCTTTTCAAAATGGCACACAGACTGACAAGTTGCGGAATGCTCTGCTGGCTCAGAGAGAAGAAGCCTAGGCCATCTTTGTTGTCTAAGCTTAATTCTTCTTGCTTTCTGAATTGGTGATGAGTGCTGTCAGAGTTTGGTGCCTCGGTAAACTCACGCAAAAGGAGAAAACGTGAAACAACAGCATTTGGGGTGGGGCACATTTGAGACGAACACAGCCTGTTCAGTCATTTGTTGTGACAGGAAATATTTTTTAAGTAAGCATAGAGAGACATTTTTGAATATCTTGTGGTAAATGTGTTAATGCATATATATTTAATATTACATTTGCTAAATATCAGTTTTAATGTAATCCATCTAAACATTTGTGATAATTCTTCAAAATCCTTAAAGGTCAGTTAAAACAAAAAGGTACCTATATCCACATGGTGTTAAAATGTTTTGCCTAAATAAAGATGAAACAATGAAAGAAACATATCACAAACTGTCCTGAAATTGAGCATGCAGTCAACTAGTCATTTTTATGTAATTAATTTTGGCATGAGTAAGATTTTATTTAAAACAAACCTAATAAAATCAACACGAATCCGCCTGCTACACAGGGTTGTATTTTATGAATGGAAAAGAATGCATTGCTGAAATGTAAAAAAAAAAGGAATGTCATTGCTATTTTATGGGATGTACTGTATATATTTCTTCACATATTGGCTCCATGGGTAGTTTTCACCCTAAGCAGATTGGCCGATATGACACATTGTAGTCAGTCAGAAATGTTGTGTTGAGTTCCTTTTACCTCTGGACATTTTAATAACAATTTTAACTGGCTTTTTTGCACTGGTATTTTTAAACACTTGAATATAGTCCAGATAAATTCCACAAACGTTGGTTTTTGTGGTTTATGCAAGTCACAGTTTTGGTTTATTTTAAAAATGACGACTTCTACCATCAAAAGTCAGTGACCTGAGCTTGGGCATGGAATAAATAATTTATAGCAATGAGCAGAAAATAAAGCAATGAGCATAAAACCATTGGCATAGCCACTGCAGACAATATTCAAGTAAATGATAGGCTTTAGTTGTTTGAAATTAGCCACTCAAATCAAAGCAGTGTGGATTGCTTTGACAGACATTGAAGGTCTCTTCAGTCTGATGATGCAGTGGTAACCTGTAGAAAACTGAAGATAGGTTGAGTAAGTCCATTTTCCTGAAGAGGCATATTTCAGCCAGTGTTGTGTAACATAAGAATACTTATTCTAATTATCTGATACACAGCACTTTCATGTGATAATAGAAGTTCATTTTGACATGCTTGATAAGATAGTTAAACGTCTGACCAGCAAAGCACTGACACAGAGCTCTAAATTATGTAGCATGTTAGCAATACTAGTAGTAAACATTAATTAATTTTATGTTAAATGCTTCTTTCATATGATTGTTACAGGTCCACAGCTTTATTCCAGGCACGTTACTGCCCCTGTAATACACAGTGCATAGTATGCATTATGATTTGCTTTGTATTCCTTACAGTTACATTCAATAAGTGTAAATGTGGTTGCAAAAAAGATTTGGTTAAAAAAAAAAAAGGCAGATGAGCCTGTTTGTATGTAAACTTACAGACACATCAAAAGTGTTTAACGGCTGTTTGTCAGCAAGGATTATGTCTGTTTCTCATTAGAAATGCTGACTTGCAAAACAGCTGTGTCACATAAAAAACAGCAAAGAAATGCAATGAATATGGAGGGAAAAAAAATCAAATGATTAAGAAAAAATATAACATTTCATAAATTGATAAGTAAAGTTGATTGAATGATTTTTCTTTTGCTTGGTCAGTTCTTTAGTGTTAGATGTAGCCAGTTCCCACCCACTGTCTGATTTCAGTTACCGTGGAAGGGTGAGGGTTAACACATGCTTTCTTATGGGATCACAAACTGCCCAATTCTTTGCGTGAGCCCGCAGTGTCCAGTAGTGCTGAACTATGACTCGGTCACAGACGGCAGCTGGATCACTGGGATTCAAACTTAGGTTCTAACAACAAAGCATGACCCTTTTATGCGGTTACACTAGTCACATGATACTCTCAAATTATTTTGTCATAAGTCCTTAAAACAACAACATATTGTCAGCATATGTTCATTTTGCAGACGTTTGCACTGTAATTTACACTGAATATAACCTAGAATTTTAGATAGAACCTTTGCATTTAGTGCATTGTTTTCTGTTGCATATTTAATTATTGATACCATATGGTTTATGTGCATAGAAAATATCCCATGATGCAAATATCCGTTTTTGTTCTAGGAGAGACCAGCCATCTGTGCTTCTTATCTCTTATCTTTTTTATTTTTTGGCTGTTGTTGTTTTGCCGGCGAGGCCAATGGCATGAGTAATGCTGATTCTCTGGCAGACATCTGTTTTTTGCAGACTGTGACATGAAGAATAAGCATTAACACAGCTTCTTCTTTAGTACTTCTTTGGTACTAGCCCTTGTTAAGTGGTAAAGAAAGTAAGAGTAGGGCTATGGAATTAAAAGCATTTTGTAAGCAATAGTTTGTGACTAACGTGGTATTTACTTCATGCATGTCATGTAGCCGCTTGCTTAGTTGTGGTGGTTGATGTGTAGGATGATGCACATCTGTTCCTCATTAAAAAGTTTGGAGTGATCATGTCCTAAAAATTTCACAGACCGCCCTGTCTTCACATAAGAACATTACATTTTGTTTTTTATTACACTGAGTATATAACCTTATAAGTTTTTCTGATGGGTATGGGAAAGTTATCCCCCGAACGACTTCCTGTTTGTAGCCAGTGAACGAGATTCCATAGTAACCAGGTGCTTATAAACACAAATAGTAGGATAAATGAACATGCGTGCAATATTGTTGTGCTCCCAGGGTCCCAGTAGACTTTAATAGGCAAGACATTATATGAGGATTCTAATTGTATTGAGAGTTTATTTATGCAAGCGCTAAAGTCTGTTTTCCACAGCTGGACTTTTTAATTTTAATGTCAGCTAATCTAGAAGGAAAGAACCACAAAAAGATACCAGAGCCTGGACTAAAATATTGACCAGTAAATAAACATGAAGAAAAGATGGCCTTGTGACCAGTCTAAAAATATCACAAACACTCAAAGTAACAATTCCATTGCAAATTTGAACAGAATAGCAAGATGATTGTTTGTTAGCCTTGCTTATGGTCCTTTTATTACTGACAAATGTTTTCCCATCTTTCATTCGCAGGTCCTGTGACTCATGCTAAGGGCAACTCGATAGGTGTCCCGTTTCAGAGGGAGTCTCTGTTAGGTATGGTGTCCAATCCCACAGAAGTATTCTGTTCTGTCCCTGGCCGCCTCTCTCTGCTCAGCTCCACCTCAAAATACAAAGTGACTGTAGCCGAGGTTCAGAGACGTCTATCCCCACCCGAGTGTCTTAACGCCTCCCTGCTTGGTGGGGTACTACGCAGGTGAGAAATACACAGTAGTGAAGTGCTGTTCTCGATACTGATTTCTGTCATAATTTGATGTAGCAAAAGCTGTGATGTGTGAAAAATGTGCGTCTACACATACACTTAGACATTGTGTTGTCTATGCTGGGCTTAAAATGAAATACTTATATAACCTACTGTTACTACATGATGGTTGTTACTTGATGTATTAGTATTAGCACTGTGGTTCAGTAGGTGATCTAAATCATAAGTTTTACCTTGCAGTATGAAATGGAGTTCTGAGATATGCAGGATTATCACGCATATCAAACATTTGTACACACCTTCTCAAAGAAACATTGCTTCTTACTATTTAGAACAATAAGGAAATGCTTTTAAATAATGTGGATGAAATTATGCAGTCAGGCATTATACTAAATGCCATTTTTTCAACCAGTTTCGAGAGAAATCTTCACCTTCATGGTTTTCCTGAAAGGTTACAAATAGAACAAGCTCCTTACTAAACGAAAACCAGAATACCAGAAATGTATTTATAATTAAAAACCACTTAACTGCATTTAAATATAAACATAAAGAGGTATACATGAGGAGTAACTTACAAATTCCTTCTATACAAACTTTCTTCCAATAATTCTAATATCTTTAAGACAATGATATAACTGGTCATGTGCAAAAAAGAGAGAGAAATTCTAGATATTTTAACCAAAGCTGAACAGTAGACCTTGTGCTCTGTGCTGCAGAAACAGTGAACAGTGTTGAGAGAAATAGACAGAGGTGGGGTGTCACAGATACTCCCAGCCTTAGCTCTAGAGCTGTATTTACAGGAAAAGCACATTGTTCACTTCCCATATATGTCATAGATACACCAAACCCTAACCTTACCTTTATTAGCTAAGAGGAAATAATTTAGTTCTTTCTTTCTTTTTTAAACAGAAGCTGAAGTTTAAAGCATTTATATTTCTGGGTATGCCTAATGTAGAAATGATATATTACCAACAGCATGGGAAGATTTGATTTGGTCCATATAAAGAGTTAAAGACACACCCATACACAGGCGCACACAGACATGCACACACATATGCATGTACACACACTGTTAGGACCCTAAATTCACTCACAGCTTCTTGTAGCTAATTACAGCGATGCTATACCTAAACTTAACCCCAGTAATGAAAAACAAACCTGTTTTTATGTATTTATTTATATATATATTTTAATTTAAAGAAAGGCGTTAAAAAAAAACATTTAAACGGATAAAACGGATGACTGTGGGGGCATTCGAAACTATCCTATTATTTTGAGGACATTTGGTGGTTTTTGGACCTCACAATGGGCTGAACACTTGTAGAGTAGACACACACCACACACACACACACACACACACAGAACAGATATTATTAAATTGGTCATAAAGAGACTGGCAGCGGGGGCTGGCAGAAGCAGAATGCTCACTCCTCTTCAATGATGAGTTTTTCTCTTACTCACCAAAGTAAAGGACAACGCCAAGCCTCCAAGTCTAGTCATGCAGAAACCTGAAGCAGCTCAATTAAGTGGGGAATGTATGCGAATGTGTGTGCATGCTTGTATGTGTGTGTGTCAGTGTGTGTGTCTGTGTGAGTGCGTGCATGTGTATGTGTGTTGTGTGAGTTGTCACTAGAGAAACTCTGTATCAAATTTTTTTCTTCTTTTACTCACTCATTCAGTCATTTATTCAGTAAGTTAGTGAAAATTTAAAGTACCATCTGGTTAATTCAATTATTTACCTTCCCCTTTCCCTTTACACAGAGCTAAGTCAAAGAATGGTGGGAGATCACTCAGAGAGAAGTTGGATAAGATTGGGCTGAACTTGCCAGCAGGTCGCAGGAAGGCTGCTAACGTCACTTTGCTAACAGCGCTTGTAGAAGGTAATTGGAAAACTCCCTTGTAGTGTCACCATGGCTGTAAGATCAGAAACATATTAGAGCTACAGAAATATTTAAATCAGGCACTTTTAACCCGTATTATCCTGAACAGTGTTTTAATAAATAATACAGTACAATGTCCAACTGCAGTTAATGATAGCAGTCTAGTTACATTGAGTGCGTAGCTTTAGACAAATCCTCAAGCTTCTAATCAGCGGGTTACTTTTATTTAACATAAATTTAAATTCTGAAATGTTCAACGAAATTCTTTTTACCAGCCTTAGTTTTTATTAGATTTTGGACATGGTGAAAGAGTTCACACCACCTGAAAGGATTTTTCTGTTGACATGTTAAGGTTAGCAAGCAGCTGCCTAAAACCTGAAGAGCAAGAAATGACTCATAAAACCCAGGCCTATAAATTCCAAAGGATCTTCTACATCGGAGCTATTTATCATGGTAGACAATGACAAGTACTGGCATAGCAACCTCAAGTATTCTCTTCTATCATAAAGTTCTAACCTGGTATTTTTTTTTTTACAGTTCCACACTACTAATTAAACTTAAGGGCATGCACTAACAAAGTCTTTAATTTCATGATACTTTATGAACAGAATTAAATTTTGTAAAAAAAAATCTGGCCCTTAGTCAGAGAGACATTAATACACGGATCATGAGTATTATTGCCTTCAGCTACATGAGATCTTTTCTTTTCTGTATTGTTAGTATTCTCAGTGTTAATAGGAACAGGAACATGACTAGAAGGCTGTTATTTAGAGACCTTCTATCTGAATTGGGGCTTGTTATCATGTGTTTGCTAGCCAAGAGGGGAAGCTGACCTTAAAGATGGAGACGATCTATGTGTTATTGTTAGACATAATGACTATGTGTAGTCTATCATAAGAGCCTCTGTTGGGTATCTGAGATTGTTTGCTGCCTTTAGCTACATCAAACACATTAGACACATGCAATGTGACCTCTCCACCCCTACACACCCCACCCACCCAAGAGGAGATGTGTCTTACTCTGTCTCTATCATTGTGGTTTAAATTCGATTTATTAGTAATACTCTTGGGTTAATGTGTAAGTAATGTTGGTTCTAAGAGTCATATGCATCTGACTCACCTATGATTAATGTCTGCAGGTGAGGCTGTACACCTGGCCCGAGACTTTGGTTATGTCTGTGAGACAGAGTTTCCTGCTAAGGCGGTGGCTGAATATTTGGGAAGACCCCATGTTGAACGTAATGAGATCAACTCGCGCAAGAACATGCTTCTGGCTGCTAAGTGAGTTTGAATCATTACATATGCACATTTGTTACAGTACAAATAAACTTACATTCTTCACTGTATTGATTTTTTTCCCTTTTACCCCTTCATGTTCCGTTTGGTAATTACAAAAAGGTATTCTCAGATTTTTAAAGGGGCTATATTTGGAAGCATTTTTAAAAGGAATAGTTTGCGTAGGAGTGCATGGAAAACCTTTAAGACCTTGAGTGTCATCAATGGGGAGGGTTGGGCAATTGGTGCAGAATGCATTAGGTGACACCATCAGAGGGGGTGGCACCAAAACCACACTGGATTCCTAGGTTTGTGAAATACAGCAAGGCAACCTGCGATTTGTTATAATTATCCTTGCTATTGTCACTTTATGGACACTTTAATTTTTAATCCAAATCTCAGTACCTTACAGACAAATTTGGGTATAAAGTCCTAATTAGTGGGTAAAAGTCACTATTTTAATAAAATTGCAAAGGGTGGAAAACTACAAACTGCTTATTTTCAATTAGCAAAATCGAAATCCAGTCCAATCCGATACAAAATATTTGCTTTTAATGGTTTCAATAAACAATCTAACTAATCAATATTAAAATATTGCTATTTTATTCTATACTGGCCATTATATTGTACCCTCACAAACTTTATATATTTATTGATATAATATTTATACAAATGAATTCAAAACTTAATCCGATACAACATTTATGGTAATTAACACATGGTATATACCTGAAAATCTTTTTGTCGGTAGCTTAGAGGTGTGTGTGTGTGTGTGTGTGTCTGTGCGTGTGCAAAGTGTGTGTTATATTTATATTCATATAACAGAGTGCACAGTCACTTTTTTGTTCATGTGTACAAAGACATGTCATTTATAACACTGTTGTTATACTGCGTTAGTTCACTTTTAAAATTGTGGTAACAATATGAAAGACTTCAGTTTTGTACTTACGTGACATTTTTTCACAAAGGCAAATCTGCAAGGAGTTCACAGACCTCCTGACACAGGATCGCAGTCCACTGGGAAACTCACGGCCAGTTCCCATTCTGGACCCGAGCATCCAAGGCTGCCTGACCCACTTTAGCCTCATCACACACGGCTTCGGCTCACCAGCCATTTGCGCTGCCATGACCTCGCTGCAGAACTACCTCAACGAGGCTCTGAAGCAGGTGGACAAAATGTACCTTAATGTAGCCGGAGACTCTTCACAAGGCTCCTCAGATGGAAACAACAAGGCTATGGACAAGTTGGACAAGCACAGGAAGTAAGGGATCTAGGTTGTGCTGGAGCAGTTTTTGAGGATCACAGAGGAGCCAATGCCTCATCACCACCTTGCCGGTCTAGTTCTTAATGGCTCAGCGCCCCCTTCATATTCTGGCCTTCCAGAACATAGAGGTTCCCCTCTTCTGACAAGGAGGCACAGGTCATTGTAATTTCTCCACCAATTTCTCTAGATACTGTTTCATCCAAGACTCTGGAGGAACCTTTTTTTTTTTATATACCAAATACCATTTCAAGAGTGTATATGTGGAATTCAGCTTTTTTATGAAGAAAAAGTCCCACATTTTTTCCCATCATTTTTGGTGCTGACCCATTATGCAACATTCAGAGGACATATGATCCACTTTGAGAGAATAAGTAGCTTTTTTGCTTTACTTCATTTGGATGCAGTGTTATTGTACTTCTGTCTGTGGGAGTATTGTTTTCATGAATGAGTGTTATGTATGTCTCTAGTCATAGCTAAGTATAGATACAAAATGTCCCTAAAGGCACTGAAAGATTTGTTTGAGGCTAAAACAAAATGGTCTTTCAGAAGTGTTTTTCTTTAAATGTCCTATTAGCTTTAATTCAAATGTTCACTGATTAAGACCATAGTGATGAACATACTTGCCCCAGTTAAGTACACTGGTAACCTGCTTAATATTTTCATCCACAACCATCAGTTTTCTAAAGATCAGAGTCAGACAGATGCATTTATGTTTTGTGTGATATGCGTTTTGTGTAAATACAGTATGTCTTTTTTTTTTTTTTTATACTTTTAGATGTAATGGACTAGAAAATTTGCCTCTACTTGTCCTGCCCTAACTGTAAATATTTTCTAATTTATGTTGTAATTTAATGGGATTTGTAAATATTGGTACAATTCTGGTGTATGGTTTTGCTTTCAAAAAGATGTCTTAATCCTTCTAAATATAGCTTAGTTTTTTTATCATATAGTCTTTAGGCCCTGGGGATTGTTTTCTTTTCATATATATGTGTAAAAGCTTTTTTAAAGCTATAGGATAAAAAAAAAAATAAATAAAAAGAAAACACTGTTCCTAGTTATACTTGTTAAGTTGTCTCATTTATGTGGCTGGCCAATTCGTACACTATAATACTCATGCATATAAACTGCTGCCAGTGAAGCTTAGAGATAACAGCCAATCCAAGTGTAATTCAATAAGAGCAGTAAAAAAATTGTACCCTTAGAAAAAGTATCTCTCTTACATGTCATATCTAAATCACAAAACATACTGAATAACACATGACAGGGGTTCTCAGAAAACCTCTTCAGATAAAAAAAAAAAAACAGATTCAGATAAACAGATGCTAAACACACATGCCTTTCATAGATCAACCAATAGTTTGTTTATTCACCCCCTTAAAATACAGTTCCGTATTTCTACCTCTCACCTTTCCATGCTATAAATGGGTGTGGCAACAAGACTGATGAGTATGAGAGATAAGATCCTGAAAAAGTTCATTATAGTCATCCATGCTGATTCTTTCCTGGTACTGTACAGGAGAATTAGGTGTTTAGCAATGCCTGCCAGAAAGTGCTAAGTAAATATTTGGTCATCATTACACAGGGACACTTCTAGCTTTTCTAAAAGCAACTGACAAGATGAAGAAATGCATGGCAAAGTGAAATTGTTTGAGAAAGGTGCCATTGTGGATGATCATTCCAGCAATGCACCAGCTCATAAAAAAAAAAAAAATGTTCTAGGTTTTTTTATACATCTTTACAAATCTATCATTATTGCAGCTTACCTACAATTATCACGGTTATTCATCATGCCTTCTTACATCTTCCTCTTTTCATACCACGGTGTGTGTTTTGTATATGTGTGTGCGTGAGTGTGTGTGTGCATGTATATGTGTGATTCATATGACTGACAAGTGTGAGCTTCTCCCTCAGAACCTGATGGACCGGCCATGTGGCTTTTGCCGCTGAGTTATGGCTGCCTCTAACCGCCTTCGCTTGATTCTTTTCCTGTGCAAGACTGAAAGATGAGCCATGCTAACATTCAGAAGACTAGCTTTGATGACTGACTGCCAAAGGTTGTGGCATTCATTTCCTCTTTTACCTGAAAGGTGTTGACCGATGTGTTTTGAAACACACATTATGCACATACTCTTCAGACACCGTACTTGCATTTCCTGAAATCAGGCCTAATGATTCGCTCATGTTTTCTCATTGTGTATTAAAATAATTGTTGAAGCATTTACCAAGTTATCATGAAGCGCTTAATAACTAACTAAATATGTTCACTAAATATTCATTTCTTATGTATTTCGTGTGTTCTGGAAAACAGCAATGCATTAGTGCAGGATTTGTGCAGGATTTAATGCCCACAGAGAAGATGTATATATACCAAGGATTTGCTTTAGCTTTTGAAAAGATCAGGCCCAAGTGCAAAGCCAACAAAATGCAGTTTTACATATCAGCTGCCTATTACGCAATTAACTTTCATTTTATATATGAAAGTTCTATGAAGGGTTTTTTCTTGCTGAGTGAAAAAAGGGTGTATCTCTTTAATTGTTTATTTGGCATGGCTGCAACCCAGCCAGTTAAAATACCTTATCATGGAGACCACAGCTGAGAAAACCAAAATATATGTGAGTAAACATGTAATCTCATCTATGTTGCTCATTTTATAATTCGATTCATTATGAATTAAGTTAAGGTTGAGCCTTGTATTTAAGAGAACAAATAGATTATATTCAGTGGATGTGGTAATAGTGTATTGTGCAACATTTCCAGAGAAAGAGGTGGAAGAGGTTGAAGAACATTCGTCCAACTGCAGTTAATGATAGCAGTCAAGTTTCATTGAGTGTGTAGCTTTAGATTCATATTTTTGGTTGAGGGATTGGATGTTGCCTCCTGCTGTTTTAGCCCATACACCTCAAGGTTTGTCAATGTAAGATGCTTTTCTGCTCACCACAGTTATTGCAGTCTTCTTGTCAGCTCAAACCAGTTTTGCCATTTTTCTCTTTCATCAAGAAGGTGTTTCTGAATACAAAGCTGCTGCTCACTGATGGTTTGTTTGTTTCTTTCTTTTTTTTTGTTTTTCACAATTATGTGTAAACTCTAATGAAATGAAATGACTGAAAATCTCAGGAGATCAGCACACAAGCCAGTCCATCTGGCACCAACAACCATGTCATGGTAAATGTAAGTGAGATCCCATTTTCCCCATTTTCAACGTGCTACAGTATTTGAAAATTAACTGAAAGCTCTTGACCTTCATCTGCATGATTTTATTTATCCTGTTAGCATATCTCCTTTTCTAGTGTGCATTAATTATGCTCTTAATGTGCATAATTAGGCTCTTAATGAGTTTACAGTCTTATTACGCTGTGCCAAGTCTTAATTACACTTAATATTTCCTTTGTTTACTGGTACAATAGCTTAAGCTATTGGAAGCCATGTGTAGAAAGTGATTCTAGTGTTGATTTCACTTGATTGGTAATGAAGGTAGTTGTGTAGGTAGCTTTACACTGGCTGTAACAGAACACTTCTGACAGTCATGGAAGTTGTTGATTGATCATTTGGCTTTACAAAAAGCTAACTATTTACCACAGAGCAATATCATCATTCTTGTGACAATACAAAAAAGATTTATTTTTTTTCTTTGCCACACCTCTGGAGGCAGGCACAAAGTGTCGAACCTTTCACAGCCTGGTTTACATTAGGAGTCATTTGCAGTAACACTAATAGGAACAGAAACTCCAAACCACTGTAACCACTCTGAAATTCCTTCAGATTAAACAGGCTTTATCATATGTCCATCAGCACATACAAGCTCACGGTGTTTGTACAGTTGAAAGTCAAGCTAGAACTAGTGCCATGCTCTGACATGCATATACTCCACAGCTTCGCTATACCTGGCTAGAGGAGTGGGGGCAGGGGGTGCATTGTTGTTGAGTTGCGTTTTGGCCAAGGAAACAGTAGGGGGCCTGGCAGGGGGTGGTTTGTGGGTACAAGGAATCTGAATAAGGAGAGCATAAAAACAAGCATGGGGGTGGGGTGAACATGTAAGCCTTGGAGAAAATGTGGAAGGAATTAATCTAAATTACAGACAGTTGAGTGTGATTGTGCCCGTGTTGGTTGGTTTGTATCTGGGATCCAGAGGGAGAAGGAAAGACATGAAGAGCGGTTGCTGGGAAAGATGAGGCACAATATCATGAAGCAGTTTCTTGTTCTGTCCCTTTTTGTGTCATTCTGTGGGAATGTGGTGGCCTGTCTTTCTCTCTCTCTCTCTCTCTCTCTCTCTCTCTCAGGCTAGCCAACTAAACACCCCCTTGTTTTTTTTCACTTACAAAATCCTGCCAATTAGGCTAAGGAAGCCACAAAATCCACATCGAGGCTTCTCTCCTTCATTGTAGACAGCAGATGTCTGTTTCTGAGGGAATGGTTCCACCAGTACAATAAGGTCAACATCCAGATGAATCCATTGCCCTACAAACAATAAACAATGTCCCTGCCGACATAAGAAGAATATTTTCCACGATGGAGTATACTGCCTGTATTTTGGTACTACATGAGGAAACTAATTACAAAATGGTGTATGCATCAAACTTGCCATTTCCACCGGGGTTTATTTAAAAAAAAGAGAATTTTCTCACTCATCTCACTCATCGTCTATACCGCTTTATCCTGTATTCAGGGTCGCGGGGACCTGGAGCCTATCCCAGGAGGCTTAGGGC
>JAOVVB010000016.1:9089742-9103164 GCA_028570985.1 Heterobranchus longifilis
ATATATAATGGCATTCTCAAGCAAGTATTAAACTGGTGAAGTATTTTATATTCTGTAAAATAATACTCACTATATATATATATATATATATATATATAAGGCAAAAGAGATTTTTATTACATAAATTTAATGAGGCAAAGGCTAAACCCTGCAAAAGCACGGCTAATTAAAATGGTCAGATTAAATTCTGATTTAAAAAAAAAAGAGGAAATATAGTGCATTTTATGCAGTATGTACAATACGGTAGTCAGGTTTTGGCAGATTTAAGATTTTACAAGATGTGAGAATCACAGGCTTTGCTGGATTACCAAGGGAAGGAAATGCTAAGTGACTGGTAATTTTTCATCTGATGTTTACATTGTTTTGTGATTAGACAACATCTTGGGGATTTCAGAAACAGAAACCCTGTGTGTTGTTCCAAAGATCCAAATACTGAAGTGATGACAGAAATCTTTGGAGAAGTCAGAATTGCAAAGACGGTTCCAGATTACATCAGTTTTCCCTAGTCATAAATTGTGTTACATAATGCATCTATTTTCATATTTCACAAGCTAAACAAAGAATAAACATAAAAGCACCACTACAGTAATAATTGCCCGGTGTTTTTGTCCCTTTGTACTGACACTGAGGACTGTATACATATGTACACTTGCTTGTTTGTTTGCTTATTTATTATTATTAATTATTCATTTATTTTTATTATTCGTCACTTGTGCACGCTCGCGCCTTAGCTTTTCAGTTCCTTAGCTCGTTTGTGTGTGTGTGTGTGTGTGTGTGTGTGTACAACATGTAAATTTTTTTAAATTTGAAGCATTTTTAATCATCTGAGCAGTCTGCTCATCATCACATCTGTACCTTGGATATTCCTCACATCTGCTGAAACACTCTACAAGGCTTTGAAACATCGTCGTGAGCCTAACGGACAGGTGTGTGTAAAGCAGTGAAAAGCAGTCACTCCCAAGCCTGCGTGATGGGGCATGACCTCCGTATCTTATTAATTCAGTTAGTCACGCATGCGCAGATGTACTCTGTTCGATTATAAAGGTGTTTACATATTCGGTATTGTATAGGTCTAGCTTTTGGGTATTTGTAAATGGTTTAAAAACAACACAAAACAAACAAACCTTTATTTTGTCAAAGTAACACAATCATAATTCATATCAGGCCACCACTCTATCTTCTCTCCGCTGTCTCTGACTGTAGGCGTTTAAAAGCCTATTTGCTGTTTTTTATTTTTAATTTTTCATTTCAGCATGTTTAAAAAAAAACAACAGTCAATAAAATACATGAATCACTAAAGCGAGTCAGATCTTGCTGGAGCTGAAGAGCGCATGATCACTGTGGTGAGAGAGAAGGAGTCACCGAGCGCCCTCTAGTGGTAAATAAAGAATAAACATGAAATGCTTTTTCTGTGAAATGTCAAACTCAATTCCCGTCTTTTAAAAACAATACACAGTTTAGCACACATGCACGCACGCGCACAAACCACTCTTTCCAATGAAATTCAGGCAATTCATGGTAAACCTATAACCTACGTAACTAAAAAGTAGCTATTTTTAACGTGTTCGTTCGTTCGTTTGCGTATTATTCGTTTGTTGATAAAAAATTCAGTTTTGTTTCCAAATCACTAAAATGCAGCTTTTCGCGTATTTATTTATTTATTTATTTTTTAACAGAAAATATTAACCATTACTGACGGACCTTTTGCCCAAATGTATAGTAAAAGTATGCATCCAATACTAACACAACCTTGTTTTTATTAAATTGTTTTACATGTATAACTTTTCAGAATTTTCGTGACAAAAAATGCAACAATCTGTCTTTAACTGAAAACAGGATATTGAGGTACAGTAGATTTCGATTTTATAAGAGTAAAAATATGTTTCATTGTATGTGCTTATGCAAATACTGTGTACAAATATTGTAAACAAAAATACAGTTAAATATATTTGTTTCCAGATCAAACCACATAATATTCCCCACACTTCAATTAGCATAGAACAAACACAGGTCACTTTATGGTAAATCTTCAGATTTTTACATCTCTGGTCATTTGCATGATTGAGAGGGTCATTAGGATTTGGAATCTGGTACCTGGGAGAGAGCACTACTGCAGAGGTTAATTACTGGCTCCATGGTCTGGGGTATTGTCATTCATAGACAACTGGGCAGGACTTGGAGAACACAGACAACATGCCACACTAAGTGCTGGGTGTGGTGGGTCACTTAGTTCACCATCTCCATATAATTACCCCAAACACCCTCCTCCTTTCTGCGAACCTGTATGATGCATGCTGGTCCTGACACAAAAGAAAATAATATAACAAACACCTTGCCATATAATGACGACTCTTCCCTTTCCCATTTCTCCTTCACAATGGCACACAGTCAATTTTATTCCTTTACACACATCTGTATATGCATGTGTGCACATGCATTCGCTTGGATATAGCTTGACAACACCTTCTAAAAAAGCCCAGTTATAATACAAGTGAAAGTTTCTTAGATAAAAAGGTATTGAATTACCCTCTGAGATCTGGTTAAACACACATTGTCAAACATGTTTTATACTTGTCCAGCCCGACTTTAATTAACTCCTAAATAATAATTTAGAGGTCCAAAAGAACATTAATTTCTCCATATATCGAGATGCAACAACAATCTAAAAAAAGTTTAATTTCCCCCTGCATTAATCAGGCCATTTGCATGATTTCTATCATTGTCATTGTTTGATTTTGGTGGATGAAATTTACAGAACATCCCCTGTGGTTTTCCTAAAACTTTATATTAAGCATAAAACTACTTTCTACACCCCCAAGGCTAGTACTTACCAGGTGAACCTACACTCTATAATTAACTAACTGAAGGTACGAATGCTGCTATAAAAAGAATATATGGATTGAAACAAAGACACTTCTAGCCTTCTTTTGCCTCCAGGTTCGCTCCACTGATTGGAAGTTTATGTGAAGCCGTGGCACATGACCTAAATTAAATCCTTCCTTTTTGGCTCAGCATACAAAGACTACTTTTTAGTCTGTGGCCTACTTTATTAAGGTAGGCAACCACAATGTGCATCTCAAGCTGTACATTCTGTAATATTTTGTTCGATCCATGTGGCCAAGACCTAACTCTCCACCTTAAAAAAAAATCACCACAACGCACTTAGGATGGGACATTTGCTTTAGATTTAGGCCTGGCCTTGCTTGAAACTCTCATCTGGATGGGATTGCTTTGAAATGCTCAGTTCCTAATTCTGCATGTACCAAAAAAGAAGAAGAAGAAAAAAAAAACAGCACAGTTTAACAATAGGCCTCTGTATGAAGTTCGGATGCACGGTTCTTTTTCCTCTTATTTTTTTCCAGTCTTTGCTGTGGCCGCTGTGTCAAGAAGTTGTGGGACTGGAAGGGAAAAAAGACATTGTATTTTACTCCATTTTGATTTTATCATCTGTGTTTCTAGTGTATCAGAGAATGTAGTGCTTATTCTTTCATGCTTTTCTTTCATGGACCCTCCTCCACCCTCATTTAATCAGATCTGCCAACCCAAAGGAACACACTCAGATATGATCCTTTTAGTGCTTGTTTACCATAAACAACAGGATAGGCATCTGAAGAGAAGATGCCCCAGGGGCATAAGGGTTGGTGATCCTTGAATGTAAGCACTTGGATTATCACTGAATTACTGAATACCTGGGACAATGCATTATGCAAAGGGGAACAGAGTGAGAACAAGAGGTCAGAGATGTTTGTTGTTATTGTGTGATATATAAGTGATATAGGAAAAAAGAAAGAAAGAAAAAAAAAAGAAAAAAGCAAAGCCACTGTCAAAATAGATACAGAGTGGAAGAGTCTGGATTCTCTTTATATACAATTTTATAATTTTCAATGTATAATAACAATGTATAATTTTTATAATCACAATCAGCCCAAAACAATTATTGCACTAAATTTTATGATTACACAAATTCTGTGAAATATGAGGCTGTCAATTTGAGTGTCTCCTGCAATTTATACATTTAAATTATATTTAGAGTATGAATCCAGTCTTTTGGGCCACCCTGCATAATGTACCAGCAACAGCAAACTGGAGACTGTTGTATCACATCATGGACATCTAAGCCTTAGCGTGACAACAGTAACTTTGTATGCTTAAGCTTTGACTGACAGTTGGATTTTGTTGTTGCATTTTGCTCAAAGAGTCAGCTCTGTTAAAGGTTGGAGACCTTTGAGAGGGAGATCAGGTCAGATTGCCTTGTCTCTCAGAGGAAGACAGGTCTGCCTCAGGGCAAAAGCTGAGAAGGGTGAATCTTCTGTTTACCTGCTTTAAATAAAAGTCTGCAAAATTCACCTAGCTACACCATCAACATTAGTTTATGGTCAGGTGGAATTAATTTGTGACATACAGTAAATGCAACTTGTGAAACAAAAACAAAATAAATGCTTATTATTATTATAACTTATACTGAACTGGTGGTAAAAAGAGTAAAAAAAAAAAAATTTATCTAAGTAATAGTTAATAAGCTGTCAAGTAAAAAAAACACACTTTAATTAATTACTTTACATTTTAAAATATATATCTTCAGTTGACTGAACCATTTTTATTTAAGTAAGGTTAACTAACAAAGTAATATTTGCCAATGTGAAGACAACTTCAGTTATCAACCATATATGAAGACCAGTATGGTTATTGCTAGCTCATTTTAATTTTACACATTGCCATAAGGCTTACCTGTAGGATGTAGCAGTAATGTACTTGTATATACTTAACAAAATAGACAATTACTCTTGAGCATCCAAGTAATCTTAAGCTTTCATATAAAACAAAACATTAACAGCACTAGCTTGCTAGTCTAGCTCACCCAGCTAACTATCGACTATTATGTCTACATGTTTCTCCATGAGTATTTGCATAATTTGCAGATATAGGATAAACTGGGCCATGAATACTCATCTGTCTCCACTGTCTTGGACATTGTTGTTGCTGACTAAGCATTTGGCAGAGGAATTTTGTCAGGAAACTTCTTTATTTGAATATGGTCTCAAAATTATTGTCTATGATTTGCACATACTTTCTTTCAGCAGCTTCGGTTCACTTGGTTAAATTTATAATTATTTTTTAATCTGTAACAGTGATTAAATATATAAATTTGAATAGTCTATTAAGACTGTAAACAAACAAACAAAAGATGTATGTTAAATCTTTCCTTTACTTTAAAGACTGATTTAGCTGTCTTGAACTTTACTAGGTTGCATTCCTGGGAACCTCCACAACTGACTAAATAATAGCTGTGGCTATTATTTGGGATTTATTGAAAATGCCAGTAATGGTTAAAAAGTCCACAGATTTAAAGGCCGGCTTAATTTTGTTAACAGTGATGATAAAATAAAACATGTATACACATCAGAACATAATTATGCTTTGGCAGTTGTGTTTCAGGACGACGAGCAGAGGCTGAAAACCCAACAGGATGCAAATGATCTTTTGGCCCCAGGCTCTTCCAGCCGTGACGCATTTGCAGCAATTACGACTCTGCTATCCTCTACAGGAGGGGTCAGGTTCTCTGCACATCAACTAAATATGACAAGTGTGATCCAACAAAAGCGGCCTGACATGCCAAAACTAGACTGGAAGACTAGACTGGAAGACTTTAGATAGGATGAATATAGAAAGTTCATTTTTTTTTGTTCAATTTCTAGAATTATTCAGTAATATTTTGTATACTGATTAAATTAATACAATGAAATTTCTGGAGGTCATTTTCAGTTAAGTCTGATTTCTTTTTATTTACATGTTACACTTTAAGATTTAATATTGCTGTTCTGCAAAGTTAAAACCTCAAGCTAAACTTTCTCATTTATGAGTCTATAAGACTCCAGTTTGTTAACCTAGGTCTGTATTAAGCGTTTCAAGACCACACCATTCTCCTCCTCAACCACACCCGCAAAAATGAAACCCCATCCATTCCCCAATTGCCTGGGGCTGCTACATGTGAGCATTCCCCTAGTGGCAGTAAAATGCACAGGTGGAAGTTGTAATTAAAAATTGAAGTTGACTCTCTTCAGTGTAAATCAACTTAACTGACAGTCTGTAAAATAACTAGATATCTTTTTAATCAATTTAACAGGAGGCATTGTGAGTGAAGCTTATTGTATGCAGTTAGCAACCACAAATGCTTTCTTTTGCAGGTATATGGCACTGAATTGAATAAGTCTTTACACAGAAACTGTAATGATCCACATGAATTTAGACTATATAAATGTACTATACAAAAAAATTTTTTTTTGATCTTAAGTTTGATATTGCAACAGAGTAGGATTTATTTATTTATTTATCTGTCCTCCACCAACCCTTTTTCTTCTGTGACCTGCTGGTGACCAATAGTTATCAACTTACAATTAGTGTAATTAACAGGGATTACATTCTTACTGGTATTATGTAGACAAAAAGCGAGGAGACAGCTCTAAGATTTTATAAGGTCTACTTTATTTTTCCACTTATTCCATAATTCACAGAATATCAGAATGTGGACTGCAGGGTTAAATCCCAAATAGTGTAAAATGGAATGCTAGTGTGCTAGGGCATACAATCCTTTTTTCCATACACCAAGCAGCGCCTTTAATCAGGGATTATAGAGGGATTTGGTATGTTAGAAGCTAGTTAGCTTTGTAGCTCGCATTAATCGTCAGTAACAGCATGTTCAGAAGCAATCCTAAATTACAGAAGGAGATTTACTAAGGAGACAACATGTTGATTAAGATAACAATGTTATCAGAAGTTTTTTTCTTGCTGAATGTGCTTCCGTGACTTTGTGCTTCCATTTTCAATGTGTTCTTCTCTCAGTAACGCGTGCCATACCTGCCTATTTTCTCCCATGCTGGTGACCGACAGTAAGTGTAATTAAGGATTATTAGAGGACCTTTGAGATCAAGTGATACATACAGTATAAATATCCCAGTGCTGCTGTTCTCTGTTATCACCACTTGTGGAATGCTTGTTGGTATGTTAGCAGTTAGCACTGTCGCCCTGCACCTCCAGGTCCTGGGTTTTATTCCCGCATTGGTTCTACATGCATGGAGTTTGCATGTTCTCCCTGTACTTGGTGGGTTTCCTCCCACAGTCAAAACACATGCAGATTAGGCTGACTGGCATCTCCTACTTTATGAATGTGCATGTGAACTGTATGAATGTGCGTGCTGACCGGAGGTCTTACCACATTCGTACAAAATAAATCGTCGTAAAAAAAATAAATACAATCGTCATCATTAGCCTCCACAGTCCCTAGTTGGACTACAGAGGTTCCTAGATGGATGGGATGGATTTCACATGTTGGGCATGTGGTTTTATATAAAACCATATGAAACATTATGAAACACTTAAAAATCACTTGTGAAATCACTCACTCATTCATAATTTATACCGCTTCATCCTGTATTTCAGGGTTGCGGGGGGTCTGGAGCCTATTCCAGGAGACTTGGGGCACGAGGCAGGGTACACCGATCTAGCCAATCCATCGCAGGGTACACACATACACACACACATTCACACACTACGGGCAATTTGAGAATGACATTTAGCCTAATTTGCAGGTCTATGAACTATGGACGGGGACCGGAGTACCCGGAGGAGTCCCACCAAGCACAGGGAAAACATGCAAACTCCATGAACACAGACACGGGAATCGAACCCGGCCAGGAATCGAACCCGGACCCTGGAGGTGTAAAGTGACAGTACTATCCACTAAACCACCGTGCCACCCATTTGTGAAATAAAAAGAATGCAATTAAACAATACACCCACTACAAAAAGGCCGCTATCTTGCAAATAATATGTGAAACATAACACAACTTGTAACATAACTTAGGCTTTGTTGGCTTCTCTCCAAGGGTGGACTTGCTACAAAATAGATTTACACATTAAAATATACTTTGAGTATATTCAAAAAGCAACTAACTTAGATAGTTTTGAATAATTTTCTAACAGAAATCACACATGCCAAGTAGTTTTCTAAGATCAATCAAATGTTACCAGTAAAATATATTTTGTTAAGAAAATTAGAAATGAAATACCTCCATGTTGACATTGATTAGCAAGCTTCTGTTTTCTTCAAAGACTTCTCTCAGCTACACAGTGCTGACACTGACGAATTTACAATTGAAGAGCCTGAGGCAAACTACAGAATGCCACTTCACAGGGAATTGTTGGCATGCCTCTTATTTGTCTGAATGCCAAATGTTCTCTCTTTTATCAGGAGGGAGGAGTACAGCACACATAATTTCTTTGATTCTCCCCATACTTTTTTCTTACTGCTTTTTCTCATTGATGTTCTTTGACAGGTTTTTACATGCTAACGCATATGAGATTATTTAAAGAGCCAGAGTTGAGGTTGTTAAATAAGCTGATTTGGCTGTTGTAATAAAAAAAAGTTTCAAAATAAGTACCATAAATGTAATAAATACTTTGTCTGAGTGATACTAATTCCATTTTAAAAACCCTCAAGTAATAGTATTTTTGTTGTTGTTGTTGAAGAAAACATGTATAGAATAAACACATTAATAATAAGAATAAGCACATTAATATAATCCTTGCAGGCAAAACAGCACTGTATTGATAGATTTTCAGTGACTCTGTGCTCTGGGAGTTAATGACTTCCTAATGTCGTCATGCAATGAATATATATATATTTTTTAAAATATATAAGTGAACTGTATACATTTTTCTTTCTCCATAGGGTTTAGCCCAGTATACTTAGACTTGCCATCTTTATGTTAACTCATTATATATGAGGTAGTTTCAAGAAGGGAGATATGGGTTTGAAGTACAAGTGCACATTGTTTCACAATTAATAGAAGCTTTAAATGTCACAACTTTTCTGTTACATCTAAAATTCATGAAGCTGTGAAAGAAAGACACTTTGTTACTGTCAGAATTTAGTTACTGTCAGACTGGGTCAGAATTTAAGTTTAAGGATAAAGGCACACAATTAATTTTATTAATCATTAAGAATAACATTAACAGTAGGATCAAGAACTATGTCTAATTACTAACATTAAACTTAAATAGATGACATAATTAAGACAAACACAAATCAGGTGTGAACAAAAGTAGAGCAGACATTGAACAGGCGACATGATTACAAACAGGAAGTAAACATAAACCTACATGCCTTAACCTGCAGTACCTGCTAGGAGTTATAATTCAGAACTGAGTCTCTCTCACTCACTCATTCACTCATAGTCTATACTGCTTTATCCTATATTCAGGGTCACGGGGACCTGGAGCCTATCCCAGGAGGCTTAGGTCATGAGGTGGGGTACACCCTGGACGCCAATCAAGCTAACGTACATGTCTTTGGACTGTGGGAGGAAACCGGAGTCCCCGGAGGAAACCCACCAAGCATGGGGAGAACATGCAAACTCCATGCACACATAGCCGGGTATTGAGTCTGGCCGGGAATCGAACCCGGATCCTGGAGGTGCAAGGCGACAGGACCACTACACCACCGTGCCGCCCAGAAATGAGTCAAAGTAAAAAAATTTTTTTTTTTAATCAGAAAGCTCACCAAAGTCATGGCATGACACAAGAAAGAACACATTGACAGAATCCCCCAGGAAACAAAGTTCACAATAGTGAATGGCATCTGGAACATGAAATCAATCTATGCTTAAACTGGGCATGTATGCTAGGCTGGTGCTTGGCATGTGCTTTGGGCTGGATTTTGTCATGAGAGATGGGCTGGGTCTATATGTGAGCATGTGGCCAGAAATTACCATAGCATCTGGGCTGCGAATGAATTTGTATCTGGCAAGTTCATTAGCCAGTTTGGGAGTCTTGTGCTCTTTGCCTGCTGGGCCCTGTTTGCAGTGGGCTGTGGTACACTGGGTGTTCTGGTGCCTTTCTTTAAATGTCCAATATTGACTTATTTCGTCAAGTTGTGTTGCATTGGCTTTTCTGTGGGATCAGACCAGAAAGGCTAGCCTTTGTAGTTTCTTGGGATCGTGCTCAGAGCTTGTTGTGGGCTTGTTGTGGGCTGGGAGGGCTGACTTTCCAGCCTCTGGTGAGTGTCTTGTCTGCTGAGACAGAAGAGGCTGCCTCATGGGCCACTGGTGAGGGCCGTATTTTAACAGGACTAGAGCTTGTGAAACGTCTAAAATGTCTAAAGCCTGACTGGAACACAGAGAGGGGGCTTAGGACAGGAGAGACTACACTCGTGGGCCCCTGGTGAGAGCCTGACTAGGAACAGTTAGCATAGAGATGGGCATGGCTAGAATGGAGCCATACATTGGTGGAATGGAACAAGGCATGGCTCAGATGAACAAGGCCAAGGCTGGTATGGGGGTTGGCTTGGCAGGGATGGACGCGGTTATAGCTGGGATAGAGGATGGCACGATTGGTATGAAACAGGGAATGTCTAGGATAAAGCAGGGCATGGCTTTGTGTTTGTGTCCAGACCATGCTGCTCCAGCTGACTCACTAGGTACAGTATATAAAATATTTCAGGGTGGCTCATCCCAGAATATGGTGACACTTATTTCAGAAGTCCAAAAGGTTTCTGGGGGTGAAGTGTTGCTGGGCCAGTGAGCATAGACAGCATGAACTAGATACATTGTGTCTCCCCATGCTTTCAAATCCAGTCATATAGAAAGGGAACATCCCTTTATATTCCCCATTTATAGAATGTTGACTAAGAAGGGGAAGAGATACCATACACTAGTCAGCACACTGTCAAGCCCACTGTGTCCAAACATTTTCCATCAACAGCATATCCATTACCACTAATAGCCCTGAAACACAAGTTCATGTAAAGATTCTTGCTAAGTACAAAGAGTTCCAAAAAGTAAAAAGAAATCCAAAATCAAACTCAAGCAACAAATATATATGCTGAAGCCTTACACTGATCAGCCATAATATTAACACCACATAACATTAACCCATCAACATTGATTATACATTTGTGAAACTGCAAAGGCTAGCCTGTCTGGTCTGATCCCACAGAAAAGCCAATGCAGCACAACTTGATGAAATAAGTCAATGTTGGACATTTAAAGAAAGGCACCAGAACACCCAGTGTACCACAGCCCACTGCACAAAGGGCCCAGCAGGCAAAGAGCACAAGACTCCAGATACAAATTCAATCAAGCACCAGTGGAATGTACCAGACTTACAAGTCCCATTCATTGATGCCCCTCATCAAACCCACAGCACCAAAAGGATCCGCTGCCAACATCCTGGTGCCATACAATGACTCACAACCCCAGGGGTCTTATAGAGTCAATCCACAAGGGGCCAAAGCTGTCATAGCAGTATAAAGGGAACTCACAAAATTTTGTGCACAATGTTTTGCCTTGTAATGTTATAGCTGATTGTTGTACAACAAGAATACATATGTCCCTCCAGCCTTTTTGGGTTGGTGATCTCAGGCCTTGCATTGTTTGAATCAAGTCAAAATGAAATATCCTGTCTGCCCTGCATCCATTTAGAAATGCAGAACTCTTTACCAAACCCAACATGCACAGTGTATACAGTACATTCTCCTATGCATTTTTTTTATGGGAGATGGGTAGAAGACCTCTGGCAATAATGATTTGTGTGTAAAGCCATATGGCTTTAGCTCCAGCAGTGTTCCAGTGTCTAATTAACAATGTCTAGATCTTCTGTTAAATATCAATTAAATATTAACTATGTTAAGAGGTTAACTATGTCAAGAGTTCCTGTGACATCTCCTGGAACATCAGCCTTATGTTAAGAGAAAGAAGTGTGAGTTTCATGATAGATAGATAGATAGATACTCTATTGATTAATAATTTGTGATTAAAAATTAATTACAAGGTTGCCCCCCTAGGTCACATTATCAGGTCAAAGAGGGTGTGGATGGACCAAGATAACGTGTTGGTTGTCACTGGATGGCCCATCCTCACCACCATGACAGAACAACAGCATTCCTTTGCAAACTTTTACTGGTACTTCATTCAAGGTTTTTACATGATTGCTGCACCACTAACCTTACTCCTCAAGAACAAAGCTATTGGAATCCAGCCACAACCAGGGTTTGTATTGCGACATTGGGGTCTCAGTTAAGTGAAGGGACCAAATTAAGAGGTGGACCAATTCTTAAGAACTTTATGTGCTGAGAATCAGAAAGGCAGGTTTTCTCCTTTTAGAGGTATATGTTCAAAACTCACCTCAATACTCAAGAACCCAGCTTACCTCCTGCCAGTGTGTTCTGGGGTACAGTCACCAATGTTCTCTTGGAGCACCACCCCAATGATTCATGTGCAATTTTCAGGTCTGGGAATGAGCACATCAAAATGTATAGCATCCATCCACTTTCCAGAACACAGATTAGCCTACAATAATGACTGTTAAAGACTACAATTCTATGATCACTCAACTCTGACTCTCACCCAATCACTTTTACCTGATTGTGCACACATGCCATCTATTTCACACACCTTCTCTGCCACTGGTCAACTCTCTCACATGTGTTCTGTTAAGTCATTACTGAGCCTTTTTTATTGTTATCAAAGTTTTGATCCTGTTCATTTTGTTTGTGGATTGCTTGATCTTTGCTTGGCTTACATTTTCAAATTTTATGAGTTTGTTTGGTTAGATTGTTTTAGTATGTGTTTTAGTACGTCAATTTGTACTCGTGTCCTCCTTTTATTCAGAAGTATAATTTGCATACTACATTAGTGCAATTAATCAATTAAGGGTAATTGTTTACTGGTTAATAGCTTAAGGAATTAGCTTAGAAATATATAGCATCATAAGACCAATGTTTTGAAAGTGTTCTTTTTTGTAATTGCCAGTGTGCATTTAAGTTTGAATGCACATAATAAGTTGATGCTTATCCATGGCATGACACAACGTGCTTTTGAGCTGCTTGCCCAATTCTGAGCAATTCGTTTTGAGCACAATTCAGTAAACTTTTACTTAAAACTTATATCTGATAAGTTTATTTAAGCCACCTAAGGCTGAGCCCAGGATCTCACCATAACCTGTGGGATATAGCCCCTCTACGGGGCACTGGTTCCTCTCCTTTGTGTAGAAAATGTCTTATGTGCTTCTAATAAATCAGCTAAACTAATCATGCCTTTCCAGTGTGATTCATGACTTTACTGACAGGTGAAATTGCAACTTTGAATCCCTGGCACAGTATGAGTCGAAATTGAGCCGACCTTGTTCTCAGGTGTGTGTGTGTGTGTGTGTGTGTGTGTGTATTGTGATGTGTGGTGGGGGGGTATAGAGCAAGGTTCTATTGCTGTGTTGGAGGAGGATAGGAGGGCTAGGAAGTCTGCAGCTCCCTTTTCTTTCTAAATTATATTCTTTTTTTATGAGATAAAAAAACAAACAAAATGGGAGCAATAAAGGCAGAATTTTCTCCCTTTTGTACCCCCCCCCCCCCCCCCCCCCCCCCCCCCTCTC
>JAOVVB010000016.1:9125564-9136942 GCA_028570985.1 Heterobranchus longifilis
ATAGTCCGTTATTGTCCTTAGTCCCTGCCACAGGCTCCTAGAGTCACTCTGTTGGAGTTGTGACTCTAGTTTCCTTCCGTAGCGCTGCTTCGCCTCCTTCACCGCTTTCCGCACATTATGTGATGCAGCCTTGTACGGGTCCATGTCCCCCAACGCAAGTCCCGCGTTGTAGGCAGCGGTGCGAGATCTCAAAGCGTCGAGGATGGTTTTATCCACCCACGGCTTCTGGTTGGGAAACGTTCTGATAGTCATTTTCTTTGTGAGTGCATCATGCAGTTCGCATAAGGCAGTGTCCGTGTCCGCTTGTGGTGGAATATAAACGGTGCTGATTATGACCGATGTGAACTCCAGAGGAAGATAAAAAGGACGACACATGATGGACAGTAGTTCCAGGTTGGGTGTGCAGGAGCGTGTAAGAGGAACAACGCTTGCGCTGTTGCACCAGCTGTTGTTCACCATTAAACACACGCCACATCCCCTTGCCCACCCCGAGTCCCATGTCCTGTCCATGCGGTGAACTGAGAAGAACACGGCCGGCTGGATGGCGTGGTCCAGCACTCAATGTCTCGGTGAAGCAGAGGAGATTGCAGTCCCGAATTTCTCTCTGGAACTTTACCCTGGCCCTGAGGTCATAGAGTTTGTTCTCCAGTGACTGGACGTTGGCGAGCAGGATGCTAGGCAGAGGTGTGCAGTGTGCACGGGCTCTCAGCCAGTTCCTGATGCCGGCTCATTTCCCTCGGGGCCGCCGCTTCGCGTTGCGTCCTTTGTTCTCCCTCAGGATTTCACTCGGCCAGCTTAGATCCGGAGTTAAAAGCTTCGAATTGTGAGTACATTGTGTAGCCCACCCACACAGTTCTCTGGGTTTCAAAATGTTATGACTTCACTCATACCAATACTAAAAGAAACACTCTTTGCACACTTTTTGGTGATGGGTCTACTAGATTATTTAATTTGGGATGTATTCACAATACCTATAACTGCGACTGTGTCCTCGGCTTGGAGCAGAGAGGCCTGGTTAGCTTATTATATAGCTATGTTGCTAATGTGAGCACACACTCCCATGCAATACAGTTTTAACAGTAGCATTCCCCTATCCCTGTACCCCAAAATTCTTAGTGGCTGGAAACACAGACACAACTGTACATGGAGCACAAATTAAACGGTTTAATTTGATGGTGATCATCACATTTAAATGTCCACCCACTAGCAAAAAAAAAAACAACAACAACAACAACACAGTTTTAACCAATACCGGGTTTTTTTCTTTCCCTAACCAGTCTATGGTACCATTACGTTGGAGCTCATAACAATGCTTGTTCCAATGCCTCGGTAGTACTTACAGTTTCCTGATGTTCTCACCACCTTTAGCAACCATATTTCCTGACGGAGAAACAAATCCTGAGGCGGTATAACCATCCAGCAGATTTCTGTAACAGCAGAAAATCCTCCAGCACGTCACTGCAGCAGGATTCGAAGCACACGGAAGTTTGGAGCGCACACGCTCGTTACAAACAGACTCCGCTCCTTCTTTTAGCACAGCAGCTCACTTTTTCTCAAAGTCCCGCTAGCACACTTAAACATGCCGAGCATGCAACTATGTCATAGTACCTTCTTAGTGTTTTTAATGTTCTCTTCTCTGTCCCAACATCGAATCAAGCACGGAGGGATTAGTTTTTCTTTTGTTTGTTTGTTTCTCCGAAAAATACAGTCCGTTTTCCCCCCTTGTTCTCCTCTCCCCCCGTGAAAAAAACTCCACACCACCTTCCGTTTTGTCCCGCCTCCACTCAAACCCGATGGGATACCCCAGCGGTTACTAATTGCTAGCACAAAAGACTGACATTTATCTAGACCACTCACAGCACAAGAGGAAAAAAAAAAGATGTACTCCACAAACATCTACCATTTTCTGCTGCATCATATACTTTTCTGCTTTCCAGAAACATTAACTAATTAGCTTAAAAAACAAAGAAAAAGGGGTCGGAGCAGTCGTGACGGCAGCCGATCTCACCAGCGCCATCCCAGGTTGTTGCAGCTTTGCCGATGTGTATGTTGATTTCAGCATCTAGGGACCAGTTATGGTTGCTGATGGTGGAACCCCTGTAGGTGAACTGGTGTACACTTTAAATTTGTAGTTGTCGATGGTGATGACAGGTTGTGTGTCTTGAGGTGGTGTGTCCACATCTTGGCCCACTTTATTGGTCTTCTTCAATCTGAAGGTCAGACCAGAGTCATGGGAGGCTGACCATTTGCAGGCTTGGGAGAAACTCATAGACACTGTAGATCTTGTTCAGTGTGAGGGGTGTGTTGTTGAAAAAAGCATAACTGATGATGGTCTCATGCACCTTGGTTTTTGCCCTCAGTCTGAGACCGCCATCTGTTCAAGTGTGAAAGTACACCCCTACGGTTGAGGTACCAAAAGCTTGTTTAAAAAGCAGAGAGAAGAGGACACTGAAGGGGGTCCGAGAAAAGATGCAGCTTTGCTTTGAGCCACTTTTGATGTCAAAGGGATCGGATGTGATACCCTTTTGTTAGAGGGTTCCATTCATGCCGTCATGGAAATATGTGATCACACTGCGTAGCTTTGGGGAATATCCAATCTTCAGGAGGATGTTAAAGAGCCTATCCCAACTAACCAGGTCAAAGGCCTTGGTTAGATCTATGAAGGCAATTGTAGGGTTTCAGCTCTGGTTCAGAGGTGAATCGAATCTTTAAGGATTCAGATAAATTTTATCAAACTGAATTAAAATTTATAATGTATACTTCATCGACTACCCGTCCAGCGTTTAGTACAATTTAGTGTATCTTACCAGTTCTGCTTATCACGTGGCCACCGATGATAACACAAAATCTAGTATATAGAAATTATGAGCAAGGTAACTTAAGATCTGGGCAAATGTTTAGACTTTAAAATACACAACCAAGATAACGGTTCTTTATAAAGAAACAAGAATTTATTTGACTAATCCACGATACAGTCAATTACGCTACTTAAACACACACAAACAGTTCAAGGGTGAAAGTTAGATAGAGTTTTCTAGTATTGTTTACTAGACCTGAGAAAGTCAAAAGAGCAGAGCCTTTGGTTTAATCTTACGGTTTAGTTATGTAGCGAGTACAAATTTCCGCAAAGTATGAAGCTTTGTTTGTTTACTTGTGTTGCGGTCTTCCTCTGTGATTCACCATCCGTGGTAGGGAATCACGGCGTTGCTGATTGGCTAACGCTCTGATGCTCTAATGCTGGGATGACGTCTCTCGGTGAAGCCCTTCGGTAATGCGTTGGTTGCTTGGACGGCGGAGCTCTGGCACTTCTATGAATTCTTTGTTGCGGGACTTTGGAGTTCTGGCACGAAGATTCTTGAAGGTCTTGAAGAGCAGTTCGCTTGCCGGTCAGACGCAGAGCGAAAGTTGACAGTGGAAGAACGATGAAAGAGCTTGCTTCGACCTGTAGGTGACTTTCAGCCGTTGGATTAATGTTCAACCTTAGATGACGATCAGTCCTTAGATGACGTGACAATGTGCTCGGACTCTGGGGTTTTAACCCTTTACTGTCTGTCCGTCCCACAGGTAATTGATCCAATTAGATGTGGTTGCGGGCTTAGCCATGCCTCACGTGGTTCACCCTTTTGTGCATACATTAGCCTGCCATTTCCAATTTGGAGTGAAGCCGTAAAACTGTCCGTTTTGTTTAGAAGATCGCAGATTTACACTATTGTATTTGGGTTTAATTTGCGGCATCTGGTCTCAGCGTAGCTCCAGGTACAGCAGGGCTTCCTGTTCCATGCCTGGTTAAGCTTCCCACAACTTTGTTTTACAGAAGCTCCTTTATGTTCATGGATGCGCGATCAGGATGTCGCTGGGAGCGAGGTTGTGGAATGTAATAGACTGATTGCCCACTCTGGGTGGCCCTGTTTATCCCTACACAATGTAGAGTGGTTTCTCTTATTCTCTGCACTTCTTTGTGCAGATTGTGTACACTATAGAGTGTTCTGTTCAGAAACCACACTGGGACTCAGAGTAGACGCATTTGGTCAGCTTTTGGAGGCGCACCAACAGGACTCTGGCATAGAGTTTGCCTATGATGCTCAAAAGGGAGATGCCCCTGAGGTTGTTGCATTCGGTCCTGTTACCCTTCTTCTTGTACAGCGTAATGATCTTGTGGGATGCCACCTCTCCATGCACTGGCAAAGTGTGTCATGCAGAGGTGGGAAAAGGGTGGACTTGGCGTAGCTGATCAAGTTTTGGGAGATGCTATTGTTCCTAGGAGCTTTGCCGCAGGCTAAGCTGTCAATAGCCTTGCTGAGTTCATCCAATGTTGGTTTAGAGTCTAACTCCTCCATGATGGGCAGAGGTTGAATGGCATCAAGTGCTGATGTGACAACACTGTTTATGTTCCACTTATCTCTCCATCTGCTTGCTTTTGTCAGTGAAATGTGCCGTGTTGTCACTTTGTCACTCTTCTTTATACATTTGCATGTGCACTTTATGTTGTCTCTTTTTATAGGACTTGTATAGAACTGTAGTTTTCTGTTAATTTAAAAATGTCAATCTGTCTTGTCTCAGCTAGTCAGCTAATTAGGTTACTTAGTTAGCTAGTTAGTTTTGTTAATTCACGTTGTTAATTTATGTTGTATGTAGCACTTTAGTCCTAGAGGAACATTTGTTTCCATTTCACTGTGTACTAAACTGTATATTGTTGAAATGACAATAAAAGCCTACTTGAACTTGAACGTCCCGCGCTGCTGGTTTTAAGGGGTGCTGTTTTGCTCTAAGTTTCTTGATGCCCTCGTACATGCCCCTGAGGTTGCCTGTTTCTGCAGCAGTTCTTGCTGTGTGCTACACTTTGCTCCTGATGATTCTGAGTGCATGGAGGGTCTTCTTACTTAGTGAGCACCTGTATTCAGCAAGGGCAACACAGTTTTGAACTTTGCAAATTCCACAACCTTGAGTGATGAAGTTTTTTTTGGTTGTAGTCTGACCTTGCAGCATACCGGTGAGTGATCAGTGTCAGTCTGTACTGTGGTATAAGCCAGTGAGAAGCACATGCTTGTGGCTTATATGTCTGATGATGACCATTTTGAGCTGATGCCAGTGCTTGGAGCGAGGGTGTCACCATGACATTTTGTGTTGTGGGTAGGTCACACAAGGCCATGGTAAGAACAAAGCTCTAAAAGGTGTCATCCATTCTTGTTGATGTTGTCGACATAATATTGTGGACCCAAGCAGGAAGGAAAATGTGTATGTGTGTGTGTGTGAGAAAGAGAGAGATTGACTGAGAGTGTTTAGTCAACCTCACTTAAACATTTATTCACTTCTTTCTTTGTTTATTTATTTTTTATTCATATTTTTTTAAAATTTAATTTAATTAATTTTTATCTTTTTTACACCTTGATGCTCTGTTTCATCTGCTTCACAAAGGTTTTAAGCTTGCCTCCTCCACCCCACTCCACTGCCCCGCCGGATGGGTGGATATATATAATCCTTTTTACATGCCCATCATTTAAATAAATATTGTGTGCTCATAATTTTGGCAAGTTGCCTTTGACAGAGCCTGATAATAGACATTTAAAATTCTCTAATACCAAAAGAAAAATCCTTTATATTCAATAAAACTACATGCTTTTATAATTGTTATTTAACTTAAATAAATTCAATGGTGCATGGTGGCATTCTGTCTCTGAATTAAATATTGCAGTTCTGAAATAGGCCTTGTGGAAATGAAGGTTTCATGAGCCCAGTTTGAGAGGCAAGATTTCTGCTCTTACTGCAAAGCTTGTTGTCAGTGAGTTGAAGCTCAATTCCAGTGTGCTGCAGGGCACTGACACTTAAAAAGCAAATGCTGAAGTAAGAGAGGAGGCAAGAGAGACATTGATTGACTGTAAAAAAAAAAAAAAAAAAAATCAACCATACAATAATAATTCTGCCTAGTTCAGCACTTTTTTTTTTAGATAACTGCATTTGCAGTAGTGGTCCCTGTTTTCACTTCACTGAGAAATCAAGTAAGATTAAACCCCAGGTGCCTTTTTTAGGGCAGATAATAAAACATGTATGTTTCTTTTTGTGCACTTAACCTTATGGCATGCTGTGTACTATCAAACATACACATATTTTTACACATAAATAAGCATTCTGCGATACTCACACCTAAATAAGACCTAACTTAAGACTAAGACTTAATCTTTGTTATTGTGTTCACGCAAATAACCTGTCTCTCATTGCACAGTCGGCAAATGTAAAGTAACCAAATTCTGCTACTATCAAGACTGATGCTGTTCTCCCACTCTGAGAAATAAGAAACCAAATAAGAAACACATTCATTATATCCTGGTTTTGGCTTCACCATCTTTCTTTAAATTAAATAAGTGGCTGTTGTTGCCTTGCTGCATGCATACTAAAATTCTTGTAAGATTAATTAGAAAAACATACAATATATGTTACTGTGATATGAATTTACACAAACTACATGGTTAATGATCAATGGCTAAATGAAATATTTGTGTTAAGGAAAGACATAAAAGACAAAAGGTGAGAAAAATGAGACTTCCTAACAAAAACACAGCCAGTCTGGCTATATATGTGAGTGAAAGAGAGCATCAAAGCATAGTAACCCTGAAAACTACCAGGCAACTCACCATATACTTTGGCTTTTATTATAGAGAGTATATTTGTCAAATGTGGCTATAACCAATGCAAATACGTACATTTCTAGGATAGAATGTGTTCTAAATGAGCTCAAATGCAGGAATCTATATGAAATGCTTTTCGTTTTTTAATTATTATTATTAGGGCCCAAGCACTATAGGGTGCGCAGGACCCCCTTGTTTTCCTAAGGATTTTTGGGCTTTTTTGGGGGTCTTAACATGCTCAAACTCATGAAAATTGGCAGTTTGGAATCTGCTGCCATTAGGATGCATGAGAGTCGTGTGGCCCAGGGCTCCCAGGATATTGCTACATAGCTCAAACACTTGCACGTATGCACACAAAACTGTGTTCACTATTAGAGCTCATTGATATGATCAACTTTCGCACTGCATGTCATGGGCTCAACTCAACAGGAACTCAGTTATTTTGGGTCAATGACAATTATTCTAACTGTGAAAAGTGCAGCGGGTACAGTAGCTTCCTATATCTTAGACAACCATGTCGGAAGATATGTTCTGTGGTTATGGAAAGGCTGTTACTTTTCTTTGTGCAGGTTTTTCATCTTTCATCAAATCTTAATTGTAATTTGTAAAAGTCTACTTGGAAAAAAATTTAAGCTAAAATAAAAAACTTATTTTTGACTTGAAGAGTACTGTGTTCCAGCTTTATAGATTCTTCATAATATCTCCAGCAAACATTTCTGTGATGATTTTAGAATGTAACAATCCCAAAAGCTAAGTCTGATAAATATTACTAAGATCCAAGGGCAGAGCTAGACTCTCTGCACAGATGGCGTGGAGCATTCCCAAGGGACCCTTCTGTTAAAGTTGTTTTAGAATTTACAAATGTAAATTGCTTATATATCTTTTCCTATACTATGCATAACAAAATGTGTCACTTATTAAGCCAAGCAAGCATATTTTGCCACAAGTGTGGCAAAAAAAAAAGAAAAGATGAAAAACAGGATTCCATTCTTGTTCAAATATTTCAGTACAGGAGCCTGTCACATGGAGGACAGGACCATGTGACAGGCTGACAGTGACAGCTGAGTGACAACATGGTGCTGAACAGGCCATGTGCAATGCCCAGTCTGTACTGTAGTACCACATCTTTCTTAAACAGAATAACATAAAAGCCATTTTAAACATAGAATCGACATGGAAGTCTACAATACAGTAAGACCTCTTTAAACATAAAATAACAAATATTCCAAAAAAAGTATGTCTACTACATCACAGGCAGTGACACATTCAGTTGCTGAGATGCATTAATATTAGATTAAACAGAATAACATTCTGACTGACATTTTCATAACCAAGATATGTTAATAAAAAAACTAATTATGTTTCACACATCCCAATCATTGTTCCTGCTCAGCCTGCTGCTGTTTACTATAGTCCATGTGTGTGTCCACAATACCCTGGAATAATCCAAACTTTATACTTTGCACATTTCAATGTCCATTTTAAAACTTCATCCTCTTCTCCTTCAAGGTGGCAAACCTGCAGCCCACTTTGTCCTTGTCAAAGATTATGTCCAACTCACGATGCAACAAAGTGAGGTGTGACAGTTTGCCCTCATCCATGCATAAACACAAATAGCTCTTAATGAGTCTCAGATGGCTGAAACTTTGTTCAGCACTGACACTGCTGATGTGGATAGTTTTGTAGATGCTGTGAACAAAAGTCAGATGTGTGCTTGATCCATGTCATTGGTAATGATTAATGGCAGGACTTCATCAGTGATAAGATCTGTGTCTTCATCCATCATCTCTGGTTTGAAGATGTCATCTGAGCATTTTATCTTCAGCATCAGGGTGCTTAAAGCTGTAAACAGTTTGACCATGTCTTTGAAATGACAACTCCTCTAGCACACAACTTACAATCTCGTTTGTAAGCTCTGTGGTTGTGTCACTTGTAGCCATTTTTGTGTGATGCTTTCCATTGTATCAAAAGCCTTATCTGTGAATGGTTCATCTGCCTCATCTCATCTGAGCCATAGTAGTGTCAGTGAGATCCACAGTAGTCTTGATATCTAGTCTATATTTTTTTTAGATAATTTGACAGATTATCTGCTATCAGGACAAATGCCCCAAAATATCAATTAACTCTGGTTGGGATCTGGCAATGGAGATCTCCCTATTGACCTCCGTTTCAAGCTGAGCCAGTTCAGTGGTGGGCTCTTTCAATCCACTGCATGTTGTGTTTAGAGTGCAGCATGAAAAAGCTCTGGTCCTCTATTTACTAAGCATCTTAAAGTAGGAAATTGCTCCTAACTGGCCGAAAATTGTGAGTACTCAGAGTGCTGCAATTTTGGTCCTACTTTTAGGAGAAGGAGTAAAGGCTATTAATCAATGCAGTTAAACCTTGGATTGCAAGCATAATTCGGTCTGGAAGCATGCTCATAAATCAAAGCACTTGTATATCAAATTTCCCAATAAGAATTAATGGAAACTCAGATCATTCATTTCACAACACAAAAATATTCATATAAAAATAATTAATACAAAATATGAACTAAAATGAAAACAAATTAACCAGTGTGATGGAAATTATTTAAAGAAATCGGAGACTTAGTTTTAGTCACAATAAGAGGAAAAGATTTTATTAGAGACTGCGCAGAACGTCTCAGTCACACACACACAGTGCATCTGTGAGAGAGAGGTACTTCCCCTTCTCTCACTCTGCCTATATATGCTTATAGCTCCATGAGTATCTGATTAACTGCTCTTACAGCAGTATCACACAGCTTCCACTCATATACATAAGTTAAACTGCTTGGGTCATATTTTACACAGAGGAAATCCGTGATATCGGGGTAGGTTGCTGATAAATCTCTGTGGTCACTAGTAATTGAGACATTTAGTTTACACAAATCTCTTCCCAGGAGATTCACCGGACAACAGTCAGAGATTACAAAAGAAAATTTAAATGGCCTTTGGCCCTCTAATTCACACTTTAGTGGTATCGAGAACTGCTCAGTGACCGGGACCCCTGGCGCCCCTATAAAGTGCAGGAATCGTCCACTCAACATACGAGGTGTTGCAAACTCACTAGACTTAATAACTGATCTACCTGCCCCTGAATCTACCAAGAATGATATGGGGTTGCCCCCAACTATGAGAACTAATGTTGGCATTTTAGCAAACACTTCTGAATTATACAGCATGTATGTACTCTTCAGCTCATATTTATGCTCTAGATAGGATATAGCATTCTTAACTGTATTGATATCAGTGTTAGGAGAGGGTTGGGTTAGCTTAAGCTTATCTTCTTTGCAAAGCATAGGACATTTTGACTTAACCAACCTTTCTGGAGTGCCTCAGCTCCTTTCAGTCTCCCAGGTTCGCATGCCTGCTGAGGCTGCTTCTTTGGGCAATCCCTTGCCCAATGGTCATTGGATCCACAAACAAAACATCCAGTGCCCTCTGGTCCTCCCCTTTACCCACAACCTCGACCTTGTCCTCTTCCTTCTGCACCATTTCCTTGCTGTGTCTTTACAGTGACCATCTGGAGCAGAGCTTTTTGTGTTTCATGTGCCTTATCTTCTCGCTTTCTTTGTCATGTCCATTCTTACTCGAAAGGCTTATCTGCTGCATCAGCAATATAAGTGATCAGGGCAGATATGGAGTGTTGTTCTCATTTTCCCATGCGGGTGATCTCATAGCTGTAGGGTTAGCGTGCCAGGAAATTTTCAATCTGGTCACATCTACCCCCAGCTTCCTCCTGAGCAGCCTTCTCAGCTCGTTTGAGTTTGGCTTAAATTCTTTGCAGTAGTTGGTTAATTCATCACCAAATTTCCTTCCTTCCACTTCTCTTGGGTCCGGGAGTTGTTTGTGGACTTCCTCGATGTCGGTCAAAGTCCATGGCCGGTGTAACAGCAGAGTACCATCTGACCCAGCCACCTTCACCATCAGTAGTTGGAAATGACCATGTCTGTGGCTGTCTATGTCAGTCTCATCGTCATATTCCTCAAGAGTAGAGTCCTCTGGTCCTTATTTCCTGGTCTTAAGTTAAATTGGTATCTGGTATATGCAGCCACTGGACTGGACTGTGCAGAAGTTTGGGTTTTAGAGCATCCACCAACTCTGTCATACCTCTTCTCAGGTCACAGATTTCAGTGCGCAGTTCATCATCCTTCAGTCGTGATGGTGCTGGTGGTGGCAGGTTTGTGAGTGGTTGCACCTTATACACTGGTGGCTGCTGCTGGGGAGGGGAAGCGGGCAGTTCATGTAACTGAATTGCAGGATTTCCCCCTTCCTGGAGCAGCGGTCCATCCAGGTCATAATCTACAACAGACTTTGGACACTGCAATTCTACATTATGTGCAAGTTTATGTTTATTCTTATTTTTAGGTTGCTTTTTCCCCCCACATGTTAAATGCACCTTTGAGCCTTTAATTGTCTTAGACTAAAACTACAGATGTGGCCATTAAGAATGCGCGAGTTTTCCCGCGAGATGCCGCAATTTGGCGCACGGCGTGCTGCGACTTGCCGCAAGCCAAGTTCGGGAATTTTTTTGTGCTTCACTGAATATTCGCTAGATGGCGCATGGAAGGACTTTATCTAAAAGCCGGACCAAGTACAACGAAGAATTGTGTATAATTAGTTAGTCTAAAACAATATTGTTTTGAATGCTGAAGCAAACATGAATTTTATTTTGATTTACAACAGATATTTCATAATGAACGTGTGTATATGTGCTTCATATTATTTTCATAATGATGAAATGAGATGCCCA
>JAOVVB010000016.1:9163392-9177780 GCA_028570985.1 Heterobranchus longifilis
TATTTTGTGTTAATTATTTTTATGTATTTATTTTTTTGGGCTGTGGAATGAATAATTTGAGTTTCCATTATTTCTTATGGAAATTCTTCGATTTGGTTTACGAGTGTTTTGGAATACGAGCCCGCTTCCGGGACGAATTATGCTCGTAATCCAAGGTTCCACTGTAATGCGATCCAAGTTTGGATATAACCTTTCAAAACACACTCAATATATACCAAATTTCATACCCTTAGAAACTTTGCTAAGAAATGGCATGTAACATTCACTTATCTCCAAAACAAACTTTAAAAAAAAAAAAAAAAAAAGTAGATACCTGTTAACCTTGATATCTTAAAGGTGTCTAAGTGACAGCCTTGAATTAAATCGATCGAAATAGTAAGTTAAACATTCATAAGGCACATCACAATAACTATCGTTCACAGTTAATTATTTTAGCACACTGTTACAAAAGCCCTCTTCTTAGACCACTCTTGACTTTTTAGTGTCCAAGTTCTTAATGGCTTTCTTTTATATATGTTGCCCTTTAACACTGTGTATGTCTTTTTACTTCTTTATGTGTGTATAATGCATGCCAACTCATCTGTCAGTCCTTTGATGGCAGTGGTACAGACATGTGATCACAGGCTTATGTCGACCGAGTCGTGTCAATGAACAGATGAGTTTTCAATGTAATTCCCCTGAAGTACAGGCAGACACAAGTGGTTCTCTTATTACTAGTTTATTTGAAAGCTTCTGTCCAAATCCACTATGAAAAATAAAGAACCAGTGTTAAAAGAAAATACAAACCATGTTAGCTTAACATGAATAATAGCATGCATAGTATGTAGAATAATATTATTTTAATAATATAAATATATGTAAAATACAGACAAAAAAAAACTAACAAATACCTTGTTGGCTGTATGCTAGCAAAGAGAATAATTTTCAGGTCTTAGTAGATTCACTTTAAGGGTTGACATCAAATTTAATTATTTTTTAACGAGTTTAAACCCTTCACTTATATATATACAAGTTATCCATGCCTTGTACAAGTGTCACTCATGTACAGTACAGTGTAACGTATGTAACTGTAACACCTCAGTCCTGGAATCAGCCATCCCTCCACCAGAGGGAGCCCTCGCCAGAGTACTAGTCACTTCCTGGGTCACAGGTTCACTTCCTGTTTGTTGCATACTTAAGCATGCTTCCAGTAACCCACGGTGCAAAGTATTATCAGTTCATCTGTGTACCAAGCCTTGCATGTTCCTTAGTTTGTTTGTCTCCTGTGTATGACCTTCATTACTACGTTTCTTGACCACGCTTTTGGATTACTGATTTGGATTGTTTGCTATTGCTGGCCTGTTTGGTTTCTGACTTTGCCCGGGCATTGACTTCGTCTTTTGGTTGTGGATTTGGTTATTGTTTGCCTTGTGTACTTAATCAATAAAACCCTGCTCATGGATTCTAACTTGCCTCCGGTGATGGATCCCTTACATAGAGAAAGGACTGATGGAGGAATGTAAACAGAAGTTTTTGTGTTGTTTATAATGCTCTTCAATGATCAATATAATAAAAAGGATATGTGTGCAACAAAACTCAACACTTTTTCCCTTGATCCAATTTGAGGAAGGTGACTCACAATAAAATCAACATCAAAGCATTAGTTATTTTTTTTATTGTGAAGACATATCCAATAGTCTCCAATAGTTACTGCTTTGTCTAAAGAAATTACAAGTTTTGAGATTAAATCTGTAAATTCAAAAACAAAATAAGAATATGGCACTGGGAGTCTTTAAATACTAATTAATGGAATTGACTGGGCAGACTTTCTGAGAATTTCTACATATTGGGTACGGCTCTTTAAACAAACAGTCTCAATATGGCGGTACATGAGTCATGACGGATGAACATTATGAGTGGGGTGGACGCTTTCTGTCACAAACAGGTCAGCCTTGCCCTTAAAAAGGCCCACCTGCACAATTTGGTTCAGCACTATCCTTCTTTCTTTCCATAACATATTGGTTTGTTCTTAACTTAATTTCATTAATGTCAATGTTTTCTTTGTTTGATGCAGGCCAATAATTTGACCCTTCTGAAACTTTTTGGCCAGTTGTGTATCACCCTCTTTGTTTACTTGCAAATAATTGTTTATGGCTGTTTACCATTACTTGCAATTACTGTACACCTTTCCTTGAACCTCATGCTACTAATTAATTATTACTTTGATTTGTGATGAAATTGAACCAGCCAATTTATACGTCATAGTCCTATTGATGATGCCCAAGCTTTGATGTTGGTCAGAATATGCTTACTCTAAGGTTGTCAATTCTAAAAGACATGGGGTAAATTGAATCCTGTGATCTCTCATTTTACTGCAATGTGAATTTTTTATATCATAATTTTTAGGGGAATACATTCATTACTGCATGCATGCAGTTCAGCCAGTTCTCAATTAAAAGACAATGGATGCTGAAGTAAACATAAGATAATTAATAAATGGGTAGCTTTTTACTAAAATACTTGTTATAATTATAGCAGTTTATTTAATATGAATGGTATCTGTTTGAAAATATGGTTTGACATGAGAATGTTGCTTGTGTTTTTCACTAATCTAAGTACACTCACATTTGCATGGTGCATTCTTACCTTACACCCAATGTTCCAGGGATGGGCTCTATGTCCATAGCAAACCTGATAACTCATCAGGTTTGATCTCTCAAACCTATGACTCATCACACACTTTGTGAATATATGTGCTATCCCTCTTCACAGTGCAGAATAAGTGCATTTAATCAATAATAATAATAATAATAATAATAATAATAATAATAATAGTATACTTCTATAGCACTTTTCATGTGAACACAATCTCAAAGTCCTAGTGCCAACCACTAGTTTGGCCTAAAAAAGGGAAGCAATTACAGTCTTGATATTTTTGTGCAACATTGTGATATATTTGTAAATACTGTATAATAAGAAATTCAACTATTAAAAACTAGTCATACAACATCTTTAACCATTGTCCCTATCCAACAAATTATATAAATAACAACAATGAATATGAATATAAGCATATGTAGGACAGTATGTAGGGGCAGAATTGCCATCTTGTCCCTTTGCCTGCCCTAGTTGCAGCATTAGGTGGATCAGGATAACAGTCAACCACCTGAACGGCTTTCACAAATGCTCCAAAGGCTGTTCTGAGGTGGAGGTTTTAAGTGCCTTTACCAACTGCTCAAGAAAAAGCCTCCTCTTGTTCTGATTACCAGGCTTCTTGTTCCATATAATGAAGGCACTGCATGAAGACACTTAAATGAAGTTATAAAAGATAACCAGGGAAAGTGGGCAGACATCTTCCACCAGCTGTAAGTTCTAGTCACCATGTCCAGGTTGTCCACACCTTCTTTCTGGACCACATGTTTTTTTGGTGGGTAGGAAATTAGAGTGGTGGTAGGGGTGAAAACTTTCATGAGAAGGCCATTTTTCCTTCTGTTGCAAGTAAGTGTGGGAGATAACTTTTTTGTGGTTATCATGGTTATCTCACTCCTGGCTGAATTCACAAAATGTGAATAAACAATCACCCATGACAGACACAAGATTAGATAGAGCCCATCCTCAGGACCTATTCACACCCACTAAGATTATCAGTCCTACATAGATCTGCAGGTAAATCTTCTACAAATTTGTAGGTTTTCTGTAATTATTGAGAAAATTAATGGACAGATGGATGGATTTTCAGTTTTTCACATATTTACAGAAACCCTCCTAATTTGTTATCTCCAGGATAAACTTTTAAATGGCTGGTATGATTACGTGTAGAACATTGAGGCAATGTCCTAGGCATGGGCATCTGCATATTTTGTGGGCCCTGTCTCATCCTTGTGTGTGTGTGTGTGTGTGTGTGTGTGTGTGTGTGTGTGTGTGTGTCTTGTAATAATTTTTCTATCTGATGGGTCAAAAATTACTCGAAGACAATCTTTTGTACCCTGTTGGTGTACAACTTTAGTCAAGATATAACAAAGATGATACCTCACTTTTTCTAATGGTGGGGTCACTTAAGGCAAAGGTAACTTTAGGTTGAAACAATACAATTTAGGGGTTTTTAAACATAGTTGCAGGTCTTTTTTTTATCCCAAAGACAACAGAAAAGGTAATAATGCACTGGGCTGCAACTGATCCTATGCTTGGATTACGCATGTGAATGATAATACTTTTTAAACACTCTTACAGTGTTGTTCTTTTTGTCTGTTAATTTTTTTACCTAAACCTATTTTAATTGCACAAGTTGTGTCCTGTAAAATATGTTTGTACTAACACAAAAAATATCTTCATCATGCCAAAGCAGCTCAATTGCCACTGAGAACAAGTAGGGAAGAGGAAAATCAGGGAAAACATCTGGTTCCTCACTGTTTGCTAAAGCAGACACAGACAGACCAGATTATGACACAAAGTATACTGTCTAATTGAGCCATTTCAGTCTCATGTGACTACAAAAAGTTTAATATTTATTAATTTGAACTGTACATATAATCCATACACTGTTGCTGATATGATTGCCAAAAGAATGTCTCTGTATATTGGCTGTGGGTGGTGAAAACCTCCTGCATATGTATTAATGCCAGGCACAATGCTGGTCATGGGTCAGATCAATCAATTTTTTGTTTTACAAAAATTCAAACAGTTCATAAAGAGATGGTCTTTATAGTGGTAAACATATCATCTTTTCTATGAATAAGAAAGTAATTCTGATTGGTTTAATTGCTGTTGAGTTTAATAATTGCAGAGATCACTCTAAGCAATCACCTCAACACAGTTTTCATTGATCATGAATGGTTTCGTGTAATCAGGCATTTTAACGATATACTCATTCCTTTTCATCCTCCTCAACCAATACCAAAGAGTAAAAACAAATTGTTCGGTCTTGAAATCAGTTTAGAATATAAACAACACAGTCACAAATCTGGAATGAGCGTGGATGCAAAATGCAAATACTGATATGTTCATGAAAATTAGGAATATCCCCCCCCCCCAAACTGACCACTGAAATATAGCTTCCAAAGAGAAAAAAAACACAACAAATATCTGATTGCCCACAAAATGTGACTTGGATAATCAATCAAAGAGTATCACAATGCATGAAATGTATGATAGGACAAAAACAAACCTCTGACGGAGTGAATACATAATATTTATACAATACATCCATCCCCAGCATAGGCCTGTATTTTAGGGAAAAAATGCTTTTGAAAAATAAAAAATTTGTAAAAGACTGCAGCCCAGATCTCTCACTCACAACAGCACCCTCATGTAAATGCCTTTAAAAGTCAGTTTCTTAACACATTTAGCATCAGGGATTTTCAGTCTGTAGCATCCAGATTTCTATATTATTCCATAATTTTGTCCAGTCCAGTATTTTGTACTTTACCCAGTAGAAATAAATAAATAAATAAATAAATAAATTAATTAATTAATTAACTAATTTATAGAAACAATAAATACATAAATATTTTCTCTCTAGAAAATGACTTCCCAAGTTCTGCTGCAAAATGTCCTGCTCTTGGTCTCCCAATGATTTCACCAGACTTTGCCGTCACCTCAAAAGGAAAGAAAGAACACACACGCATGCATGCACGCATGTGTGCACACACACAAGAAACAATTAAGATAGAGAACAGTGTGGGCTTAGCACTACATATAGCACAGCCCAGCTCCCCTTTTACACTCTGCTAGGTTTGTTGGAGTCCTACTTAATTCCTCACTCATGGCGTGGTCATCCTTCACCTTTTAATTTTTTGCAAAGGCAAACTATATGTATCTTTTACTAGTGGTATTAAAATGTTCAGGAATACTGAGATCCAGTGATAATCCACTGATAAAGGAGAGTGGCCATTAATTGAGTGTGGGCAGTGCCGGGACTGAACTGTGTCTATGGAACAGCAGTGTGTGGTTAGCTTGGCACACTAGGCATAGGATAACAGGCAGTGCTAGGACCCCTCTTCATCAGGCTGTGTCGGGGCATAGTAGCCTGCCAGCTGCCTGAAGCGAGGCCCCCAGTCTCTGAGGTAGGTGAAGTCCTGCTCGGAGCTGGTGGACAGAGTGTGGATGGAGCTTAGTGAGAGTGCTGGTGAGCCGCTGCCCTCCAGAGCATAAGTCTGAAATGAATCATAGGGGGGCACCGATGGGTCTGCATCCGCCTGCTCCACCTTCTTCCGGATGTAGCCTTTAAACAGGGAGAAATCGGCTACCTCTCTGTCAGAGTTCACATGATTTTGGATGTGCTTGGGAAGCGACTCGGAGCTCTTGACTTCAGGGAAGTCGTAGAGATTGCGCAGCGCACTCATGTCATAGGCCTGTGTGTCCTGCTCACCTCCACCCTCATCATTATACTTGATGACATTGTCTCGCATGTCTTCCTCTTCCTCGCACATGCGTTGACCCTTCCTGTGGCGCTTTAAGGTCATGATCAGCAGCACAATGACTGTTGAGAGGGCATAAGAGAGGGGCGAATGGAAAAAAAGATGGCATGAAAGTTTTGCTTAGCAGACAAAAATAGTAAATACATATGCCAAAATTTAACTAATAGCATGGCATGTAGACTTATCTATGTTGACATCAATGTTTTATTTTATTACCGTAAACATGCTTAAGATGTTACATACATATGGAAAAAACGAGGTATTTACTTTCAATAAAAATCAACCAGATTCTTAGTTTAAATGTGTTGTGCCACATTTAAGGTGATTTATGGATTGTTTTAAAAATTAAAAAATATATATATATTTGGTGTTCACCGGTTCATCAAAGGCAACACGTCCTTTTACTTTGATATGGGAGGATATAAAAATTCTAAATTTTTATATTAAAATTATGTCTTTTATCTGTAATCATAAATAAAATTATGGTCACCACTTAAAACTAAATAAACTATTTGTAACCAAAAGAAAGGTATAATCTATTCCTATGAGATACATATTAGAAAGCAATATTAAAAGACACACTATTTATTTATTTATATTAAAAAAATTCATATCTGGTGTGAAATCAATTGAGGCTTAAAAGTGGCATCTGTGCAGGAGTCTTCCTATTAATTAAAGATACCTTTTTAGTACAAGTGCCTTATCAATCTGTTTATCCCCTTCAAGACATCAAAGGAAATGAATATATCACAAATTGTCTGTGTCTTAGTTAATAGTTTAAAAATAATACAGAGAAAATAAAATTTTCATCAAGAAACAATATACCATCAATATCAATTTCTTTGGGAAGCAAAACAAACAAACTTTGTCTTCTTCCTCTTTTGTTATATTTCCGGATTTAAACGGGCAGAACCACTTTGCACATGTCAAAAAAGAGCTTGAAAAAAAACATGTTATCAGATCAGTGTTCAGGTAAACAGTTAAACTGGAATCTCTATGATTAACTAGTGTGCTCTGTGCTCCAATCACCCATAGAATGACCCCAAATAAATTAACTTGTCTGGTTCAAATGTCTCACTTTTCGTTAATTAATTGTATAGAAAATTTATTTTAAATATGGTTCTTAATCTTTATTTTTTCCCTGAGTTGTAGAATAGGTTTGGACACAAAGAGATGTCTGTTTGGATATTGTTTCAACTCTCTGAATTATATGTTAATTCAGAGTTTATACTGTTTGTGGAATAAAAAATATATATGTTCCACATTTTAATACGAAATGAACGAATAGTTAGCAGGCAGAAGAAACAGGGTCCCAATTAAGAAAAATGTCTGACAATAATGACCCTGAATCAAATTTACATCACCGTCTGCATACTCTTCAGTACATGTCTACTGTATATTTGCACCTTGAAACCAAATTAATACTGTATATAATTTGTGTCATGGTCAGGTAAAATACTCTGGCAAATAGCCAAAATAATGAACTGAATGCTGTTCTTCAATCAAATTGTCCGTTAATGAAACAAATATAAGCCAAATACATGTTTTTCTTCAATTGTCAAAATATAATTTATAACATTATTCAAAATATACATGCACCGTCACTTTCACCATAGAGATGGCAGTGGATAATATTATAATGTTTAAATGCCAATATAAAATGGAAATTTTAGCTAACAGAATTAATCAGCGTTTTACATAGAGTATAGCAATCTATCCAGTAGAGATTAGATGCCGTGACTGATATTTAACACAAGTTATGGGTCTTTAATGTTGTTTTTCTGTAAATAATTACATCTACTGTAAAAGTAGATGTGTTTTGTTTGATTTAGCCAGTTAGAAAATGTAATAAACATTAACATTGCTGTCATGTACTGTAACAAAAATTTGCATTTTACAACAGGGTCTTATTGCAAAATAATCCACTTCAGGGCATGAACAGCAAATGTAATTAGTCCCCATCGCACCACCCTGTTCTTATTTTGCAATAACAGGACATCTTGTAATCCTTTACTTAACCTTACTTCTCATTAAGATATGTGCAAAACATAAGCATATTTCCTTTAATCTAACTGAGTTTTCAGAATGATATAAATATCAGAATCATCAGAAATCAGAAACAGCATAGGCTACAGGCTACCACGCATTTGTTCAAACGTATTCATGTTATTCATATTAACAGCTTTTATTAAATGAAATTTTTTGTGTTTAGCATTTTTTTCCTTGTCATACTCTTTTCTGAAAAAAGGATTCTCTTTTTTAAGGAAGAGCTAATGTACCTTCCTCTAAGGAACTTATTACTGCACTGTGTTCATTTTAATGAGAGACGTGTCCTTTTTGTGGTATTACAAAAGGATTTCCACCAGGAAGTGCTGTCGTATGAGTAGCTTAAGGGAGAATAGGTGAACATATGAGGTGAAACAAAACTCTTCTGAATTAGTGAAACCAAGCCTGTAATGTAGAAAACCTCAAACATTAATTTTCATTCGAACCTGGTTTAACTCCTTTGCAAGCAACATATTTTCCTGTAAAACTATCATTCTGGGATAGCAAAACTATACTACAATGTAACATATTGTGAGTGGGCTTATCTGGCTATTAAGCCTTGATTAAAATCACAAACTTAGAACAAATGTTTTAAAAAGTTTTCACTACAATGCAATAAGGATGAGAACTTTTCAAAACATTGCCCTAAGGTCGAATATAACTATATTTGGAATAAGCATGAAATCAAGTCAGAATTAAAAAGGAGGAAAAAATGAAAAACAAAGATGGATCATTTAATTCACTAATGAGTATGAAAGAAAACAAAAGCTGTATTCATCTTAATAAATCAATGAGCCCCTCATCCAGCATGAATAATCTTAATTAGTTATTATACTTGTGATTTGAAAACTCCCCTTTACTCTAGGATCTGCATGTGATTAATTAAACTGCAACTCTTTGAGACACACATTACATGAACAATTGGACCCCCTGAGAGTTTATCAAAAACCTTTCTAATTAAATCACTATGCTAAAATTTTTATACAGGTGAAATGACGATAAGAAATACCTCATTAAGAGACAGATTGGCACTGGTGTCACTGATTAAATAAAAGAATGTGTTAGCACACTAAATTTTTTAAGGAATAAGGTTAATGTTTTATTAATGGTCTTTTGTCTGGAGGCTAAAGTCAGATCAAAGGTCATTAATAAGCCATGAGTACAAATGTGATAAGACTGTGATTGTCCTATGGATGATGTTACTTATATGAGAGAAGTGTCTAGGGTAAGTTTAGCATGCTTTTATCTTGCCACGTGGTGAGGATTCTCTGAGATAAAAGCTCTTTGAGGAAATATGCCCATTATGTAAAAAGATAGAAGTGAAGTGCTAAAATATAATTTAACTCTTCTGGAAGAACAGGAAACCCATACATTTTGATTTTAAATGTTTTATCCATTTTTATGTACTCATCAATTTAAATTTTAATTAAATCTTTTTTTTTTTAATCTTATTATTATTATTATTGTTTTTTTTTTTTCATTTTTCATTAAGGCTTCTTTTCTGCATACTTCTTCAGATATTAATTTTATATAACCTTCAAAGACAGTTCCAAATTAAGCAAATCTTACTATTTGCCTCTAACTATTTTAAATACTGTGTTCCTAATATAAAAATTTCTTGATGTTTAAATAGTGTTTTTTAACAACATATATTTTTAAAGCATTTTTCATCCTTCATTTTTTGCTGTGCTTGGAGACAGAAGAGCACAAATCCATAAAAAAAAAATACACTGAAAGCTTACTTGTCATTTTTCATGAAAATGGTGCCACCATATAGTTCCATCCAAAGTAAATATGAGAATGTTTAGTTTAGGCCAGTTCATAATCAATTACACTGTTTTTTTTAAAAGGCTGGCTTTATCATTAAGCTTATGCATATTCAGAGAAATCTCTATTGTATTTTTTGTATTACCTGCTTTAACAAACAACCAATAATAAATGTCAATAAATCTTTAGATATACAGCAGCTGACAGGACAGTTTATATCAGCTATGTGTTGTTTTATAGATGGGGCTTCTTCTGCCAAGAGAGACTGCTAGCTGTGTTGTTGATAGAAGTGATATGCACGAATCCTATAATACTCAGACTTCTAGCCAGGGCCAGCTGAGTAACAATTTCTACAATCTGGCCACTGAATGTGCATTCTTTTACATATTAGTGCACAAAAGGAATATATAAATTGATATTATCTGTTGAAGCAAATCAAATTGTGAAATACAAGCTAAAAGCTATCTTTGTACCATGCTTTATTAAAGGAAAAGGTCAATAATAGCCACAGTAATGTGTGCAAATGACTTACATGAGGAGGGGATTTAATTGGTTTTAGTTGCTTATAAATTACTTGATACATTGCAGAAAAGGGAATTAGTGGCAATTGCCTGGGAGAGCTAGGGCTTGCCTAAAACTGCTGATTGCCTCTATCAGAATTCTTTGATAAGCCTCCCTTCTCTAACCCACTTGCTAATTCAATGCCTGCACTTAAGCCTAAGGGATGTGACTCCTTGACCATGCTGCTCGTTTGTGGTACTAATTCCATGATAACCAGATGCAGTTAATAGACAAGGGGTAGGTAAACAAATTGGGTTATACTGGCTAGATTACTACAGCCATATGCATATTAAATCATTCAGAATTTACAACAGTAATTTAAGAAAAATATTTAATGATATCTGCAGCTGGATTTAGGACACATGACCAGCTATCTGGAATTTATTTTGTGGGTCTTAACCTAGGAAATTTTGATATCTAAGAATATTGTTTTTTTAGAGGCTATACAATAGCAGATATTACACTTATAGAGGTAGGTGACAGTGTAAAGGTGTTATCAACAAAAGAACTGCACTTGTAAAGTGATTACAACAGTACTACAGAAAGTATATGCAAGCTAAGAAGAGTCATTCCTTCTAACAGAAGACAAACCAGTTCTGCATCAAACCCTAGGCCTATAAAAGACCCTAAGCTTTATGTCTTATGTGAGTCCACAGATCCACTTGCTTGGCTTAAAGATCTCCTAGTAAGTATACTTTAAAAATAAACCCACATCCATGCAAGTCACAATCAATCCTGGTCCTTCCACTTCAGCTGCTGGTTATTTTACACTAGCTGCAGCGTTTCCTTTTTGTGCAGATGTTCCAATTAGTCCCCAACAGAACATGATATGACATCGAGCCACTTTGCCAAGGAATGATGTGAGTGCCAATTTGAATGTAAAGAGAAGCATCAGCACTTTTGTCCCCAGTTCTAGGAAGAATTTAAATTTGGCTATACAGTCAGCTTGGAGAAGGACAAATCATGTTAACATCTTTGCATTTTTATGTACTTAAACAAAATCTTAGCAAGGAGAAATATATAATAAAGGGAACTATTATAACTACTATCATGGCAGATGGGATGTACAGTAATTGTGGTAGTTGTGTGCAGATGCCATAACACACCCCAATGATCCATCACCTCGACCTTCTAACCCACTCAAGAAGGGTCTGTTTGTTTGGTGGTAAATTAGGCATTATCTTGTTTTTATTCCTTCTCATTGTGGCTGCTGACAGGAATCTAGTTTTAGGTCTGGAGTGGGTCACTGGGATGTGTCACGGGAGAAAATAATTGTTTGCAGATTAACACTGATGTATGACGGACTAAATGCACTTACAACATTCTTGCTATAACTCTGAGTGTTCAGATTATTTAATTTTCCTTTTTAAATCTTTTTTTAAAAGACTTGCTGCTTTATTTGCAATGCTCTGAATGCTCATTATGTAATTGTGTAACTAAAATAGTGTGGAGGAGCCAAACAAATGTGGAGAAACTATAGAGAAAATTTATCTGCAAAGGGTGTTCAAATCCAAATATAATTTAGTTATAGATTTACATTAGAAAGTTTTGTACGTGTCTACAGTGTAAACGGAAGTCAGAAATAACTTTCAGAATACTACATAATACATAAACTCCAGCATCATTTTATCTTAGAGTTTAAAAAGAACAGGTCAAAGTCTGATGTTGTGCTCTATTTTTGGGGTGTAAGCTTCTTTTCTTGGATGGAAAAATAGTTTTGTAGAATGATTAAGAGAACTTATTGATAAACTCATGTACAGTACTGTTCATTAAACAAGAAAAAATAGATGGTACAATCTGTTCTCACTATAAACCAAGCATACTTTAATAATATTAGGAATAATAGAGCCACAAGAGAAATAAGAGAAAAAGAGAAACAAAATAAGCTAATTAAGTTTGCAGAATTTTAAACCTGAAAACACTTTTCTAAGCTAGGAGTGTGTCCATCCAAGATACTCTAAAAAGCTTGCACTTAAAAAAATGCTTGGGCCACTGAAAGGGTGACAGAGGTGCTGATGTTCCCTTTTTTCCTGATTGTGCGCTGCATCCTTTCAAACTGACCTTCACAAATCAGTCCCTGGCAAAGTGGTTGAATGTCATTTACTGGGTATATTCTCCATTTGTACAAAAGCTTACTCTCTTCACATAAAAAGCACATCCTAAAGTAGAGTCAAGCAGAGTGAAAAGGAAGAATGAAATATTGATTGGTTTTCATGTTACTCTTTTTTTTTCAGTTTTTGTAGGATCCTATCCTTTGTAGGATCTAAACTCATACACAAATTAAAGTTTAAACTCATGATGATGAGCCATTAGAGGCATGGTATAAGCAGAGAAATCAAAGTGGGAAGCAAACCATGTTTTTTTGTGCTCTTGTCTATTTGTGCTTCCTCTTGCTTTATATAGGCAGAAACATTTATCATTAGAAGTACCAGTGGGATGATCTCTAAGCAAACCCACATTTAAAAAAATGCAAAACTAAAAATGCTTAGAGTAAGATCCTTACACTGGCCACTTTATTAGGAGCACCATAATAATACTGGCCTCCCAAGACCTCTGGCCTATTCAGAGCCAATTTTTTTTTAGCAACTTCCTTCTAAATGCCATTTTTTGTTAATGTCTCTATACATATTTAATGAGAGGTGATATAAAGTGAAGCACAGAACTAATTTTTCACTTGAAATATAGCAAAATAACCTGTCAGAGTGTCAGTCACACAAATGAAATACATGAATAATCTTTAATATTCTAAACTCCCAAATCAGCCTTTTAGGTTCAGCAGACTGAATGTTTTAAAAATAAATAGTTAATAAAGGTTCATACCTCGACTTCATGAAAATATGAATTTGGGTTATCAATTATTGTATACTAACAAACAGTATTTACTATGCTTTTAAATTTTGTTATTGTTGTTGTTTGTGTTATTAATCCAAAACTAAACAGATGTAAACAAACCTGATTCCACACATGTTCTTTTGCATGTAATGAATGAGAACATGTTTTTACCGATGATGATAAGCATGCAGACCAGCAGGGCAATGAGAGCTCCTGGACTAAGGGCTGTGCCCATGCTGAAGGCTGTGGCATTGCAGGACTGGATGACTCCGTGTGGGTCACAGCCACAAACATGGATGGTAAGTGTGCCAGTCGTGCTAAGAGCAGGAGGCCCACTGTCCACAACCAGGATCGGCAACAAGTACATATTCTGCTCCTGCCGGTTGAAACCTGATCGCTGGGTCCTAATGCCTGCTGTGTGGTCTAAAAAGGAGGAACGGAAAAGATTAGAGTAAGGGAAGTGAATAAAAATTTTCTGGTATTCAAACAGGGCAGTTATTTCTACGGCTTTTCATTTATTTGTTTGTATATCTGTTGGTCTGGTTTTGATTATACGTTTTGATTGTTTAATAAAGTAAGTACTGAATGTTGAATTTTGATTTGAACTTGAGCTAGCTGAAAATGGGAGGCAAAAAAATCGTGACGAGATATATATATATACACATACATACACTACCGTTCAGAAGTTTGGGGTCACTTGCAAATTTCTATGTTTTTGGTTAGTGATTTATTTTCTACATTCTACAACAATACTGGGGATTTCAAAACTATAAAATAACACATATGG
>JAOVVB010000016.1:9299736-9323803 GCA_028570985.1 Heterobranchus longifilis
TGCACTGAGGAAGCAGTACATGTGGCCATAGATGGAGGTGGAATCCATCAACAGAATGAACATTAACTCCCTAGATTAAAGGCTAGATGTAAACTTTCGAGAAGTCACAAGTTTCCACAGCAGATGCCCATTTCCTGTCCTGAGATCCTAAAAATGAAAACATCAAAGAGATGCAAACTAACTTTCCAACAACTTATTATAAGCATCCAGAGGCCCAGTAATTGGTATGCAATAAATGAGTATTATACTGCGGTCTCAAATTGAAGAGCAACTTGCTACTGTAAATACGTTTCAGTTTCACAGATTCTGTCTGGCACAGGTTTTTGAAATTATCACCGCAAATTAGCGAGTTCGAAAATAATCTCTTGCTACATCCAGAAGAGCCTCTTTTTCACTGGGTTGCTGATTTTTTAGTCACACCACAGTTATTGACACGTAGTAAGCACGGATCCCAATAGCTTTTTTAGCTTAAATCAGTTACGACATTTACCTTAAATATCATCGAACATGAACTGCCTCTGTAACTAATCAGGGCATCGGAACTGTGTCAGTGCCTGACCGAATCCATGAAAGAAATACGGTGATATTACTAGCAAGATAAAAAATATTTTGTTTACCAGGCTAACTTAGGGCTGCATTCAAATGCAAAATACACATACTGAGTTAAGTGTGTGTGTGTGCATATACTAAGGAAGCTACGGTAGATTTGCATGTGATTTCAGCATGTGTATCTACAGTATGAACACACTCCCAAGAAAGCGCTCCTATCATGCTTTGTACTCCCTGTGGCTACTTGTCAATCAACAGGCCCCTGAAAGATGAGGCGGGTGAAGCCGGGTGTGCCTGTCAGGGGCGTGGAGCAGAACGGGCATATGGGCTGGAAGGCGTGGGTCCCGTGTGGCAGCGATGTCTCAGCCCAGTACTTTGCCGTCCTCTCTGAGCACACGTGGCCGCAGGGAACAAAAGCATGCGTGGGAGCATCTGCGTCTACGTAAAACGCAGGCTCGCAGCCCAGCCACAAGGGCACGTAGGGCCCTAGTGATCGGCACAAAGGGCACTCTCTTCTGCCACCTGTGCTAGGACCTCCCTCGCGCTCGCGGCTGTGCTCAGGCTTTTGGCCCCAGTCATGTCGGCCGTGCACATGGCCACAGGTAAGGTAAGCCCAAGGCTGGCGTTCTTCCAGGCTGTGGCTACGGGGTAGGCTGGGAAACGCCAGCGTGCTCAGGCCTACCGGGCACTGTGGACGCGCTGCATTCAGCTCCAGTCGCAGGGCATCAAGGTGACGCAGAGTGGGTGCTTTAAGCAAGCCTTCGGCGGTGCGCCACAGCAACGTCGCACCACACAGGTCTACCAGAGAGCCGTCCTTCAGGGCACTGCTTTCACCTTGAGCCTAAAGTAATAAAACAATGCGGCAACATGAGAAAAAAAAAAATCATAAAACAAAACAAACCAACCATTGTTTAACTAACTTTTACACAACAGTTATTTCTGACTGAGGATGAGAGACAATCCACGAGTGTTGATCATAGTGCATCACTGCACATGCAGTTAACTACATGCCCCAGCACTTCCTCCTGTGTGATATTGCTTTATTTGCAAGGATGTCAGCTACTCATACTCATTTTATTGGCATACTAGCTGACTCTATTCTATTTTACGCTATATTCAAGTTTTACTGATAGACTACTTATTTTTAAAATAATACTTTCAATTAAACTTTATTTTAAATTAAATTTACTTTCAATTAAACAGCAATTAAATTTTTTTTTTTAAACAAACACGCAAAATAATAACTTAAGATTATGGCAGATATGTTTTTGTTACTGAGCATCATTGTTTAGATTTACATGTCTAGATTAACTCATTATTAGCTTTTCTGCAACCTTGGTTTGGGTAAATTGTCTTCAAAATTTTTGTATACAATACAATGTGTCTCAAGTCTGATTTAGACATTTTTGACTTCTGCTGGTGTAAACTAACACAAAATACCATAAAACAATGTCTTCCTTTATGTTTACGCCTGCTTATAATTAGAATTTAGTCTTCTGTTATTTCTAGTGGTCTGCTGTGGAAGCAAGCAAAGTATATGGTTTGTGATCTTACTTACCAGTTGGCCACGGATGGGGCCTGACCTGGTCTCTCTCAGAGTGTAGACATTTCCACAAACAGAAATCTCCCTCCACATGCCCTGTTTGGACTCTTCTGGGAAACCTTGTGGATGCATCACCAGTACTCCATTGGTTGTGAGGCCATCCATCTGACCATCTGGGTTCTTCCACTTTGTTGCTTTTTCCTAGAGGAAGAAAATTACATAAAATATAATATATGCAATGTAATAGCATCCTACAAGACAGCCTGGATCCAACACAAACACTTGAGGATGCCTTGCCTTTTGAACTCTTGATTTAGTCCAACTAAAAAAGATGTTATAATAACATCCACTCTTCTGGGAAGGCTTTCCACTAGATTTTAAAAACGTTGCTGTGAGGATTTGTAGTTTCACTCACAAGGGCATTAGTGAGGTCAGGGACTGATGTTGGGAATGAGAAGACCTATGGTGCAGTCAGTGGTCCAGTTCATCCCAAAGGAATTAGCAAGTTTGGGGTCAGGGCTTTGTGCAGGCACTCGAACTCTTCCAGATGAGTACTGACAAACTATGAACGTCACAGGAGCACTGTCATGCTGGAGCATGTCTGGATCCACTGAAGGTCTTGGGTTAATACTATTAAAGAAACCATGAAACTTGAAGTCCAAAACTGCATCTTTAAAGATTTCAATGGACAAAAATAATATTATTAGTTAAGCCCACCATGCAAGTGTAAACCCTAACCTAGGTCAATGTTTTGGTTGTACAGAAACGTATGTTAGCTAAGTTATAAACATTTATAGTAAGGCCTTGTTCACACGGGCGTTTAATTTTTGGATAAACGAACGCGCTCTAGACACTACACTCTAAACGTCTAGCGCTCTGAACGTCCTAGACGTTTATGTTGCGTTTTGTAGTGGCGCTCGATTGACTTCTACACTGGCGTTCGTTTGTCTCTGTCTAACGTCAGCCTGCAGCCCAAATTGTAGTTTGTGTGTTAACCTGTGGGGGCAGTGTCGGGAACTGGATATGAAAGCCCGCCGCTACTGGGTTCACCCTCTGACTGCACAATGTCGGATTAAAGGATTTTTTTTTTTGAGGTTTATGAAGAAATGCGAAAATTTCCACGCAGGTTTTTCAACAATTTCTTTTATTTTGCCTTTTTTCCGCATTTCCCTATGTATAGCATGTAGGATCATGGAATATATCCGGTCCTCCGAAGCGTAAAATGAAATTAAATAAAACCGAAATGAAAATGAAAATGGAGGCACTGTGTAAAAAAAACGCTTTAAACCAAGTAAGTTAAAGCTACTTTGATCACATATTGACTGCTTAATTTTAAATCCACTGTGGTTGTGTCAATCCTTAAGGATCGGACCATGAATGTTTGTTTGTGTGTGTTTGTGTGTGTGTGTGTGTGTGTGTGTGTGTGTGGTAATAGAAGAAGGTGGTCTGGTCTGATGAATCACATTTTCATTTGGACAGCCAAGTGCATTTGTGTGACCTACCAAGGGAAAAGATGGACCCAGGATGGAATATGAAAAGAAGGTAAGCTTGAAGAGGCAGTGTGATAGGGAATGTTCTTCTGGGAAACACTGGGTTTGAGAGTTCATGTGAATGTTGTTTGACAGGTACTACCTAACCTAAACACTGTTGCAGACCAAGTACATCCCTTGATAGCAAGAGTATTTCCCAATGTCAATAGCTCCTTTCAGTAGAATAATGAACCCTGTCACACTATCACAAATTGTCCAGGAATGGTTTGGTTCAAGGTACTGACTTTACATCTAAAATTCCCCAGATCTCAATCCAATCAAGCATCTGTGGAATGTGCAGGACAAACAAGTTCAATCCATCGAGGCTCCACCTTGCAACTTATGTATGGTAAGTGTGTGCCTTGTGATGGATTAGCACACCATCCAGGGTGTGCCCCACCTTGTTTCCTGAGATAGGCTCAAGTCCCCTCGAAACCCTGTATACAGGATAAAGTGTTACATGATGAGTGAGTGACTGAAAGACTCAAATATCCTATTTACACTAATATTCAAACCCTTTGTTATGACACTTGCAATTTAGCTCTGGTGCATGATCTGCCATGCCTACTTCGATCAACAGATGCAGGCTGCTTGTCAGTACCTCATATTATGAAAACTACAGCAGGGGCAGAACTTTTTCTTGCAAAGCCCCAAAGTTATTGAAAAGCCTTCCAATTAATGTTGAGGATCAGTGTCTAAGTCTAGGCTGAAAACTTGCTTATTTAGCTAAGCCTTTTGATAGTTTTGTATTGGGCAAAGGTGCAGATCTGGGGACACATGGACGTAGAGGATTATGGTCAACTGTTTGGTTTGTATGCTGTCTTTTCCCATTCTCATTGATCACTCAGGTTATGTTCACAGTGGAGTGACTGGTTGATTTACTTCCCAGGGAGTTCTCATATCTGTATTTCCTTCTGGGTCTTCCTTTTAGTTATGCTGTCATAGTTAGTCCTGCCGGAGTCTCTGCTTGCACTCTGCACTAAGTATACATTCACCTTTTATTTATGTGACTTCATAATATAATCATACCTAACTCTTCTCCTTTCTCCTTTCGCTTTTGGAACCCCTCTGCCTTTCAGACCATTCTGACTCATCCTGGTGCCCCACTTCTGGTTAAAGAACTAGTCACATGGAGGCCCCATGTGGTCTGCTCGGGATGCGTGTGGTGACTGGGGACAGAACTACTTGCCCATGAAAATGGTCTTAGACTTGGTTGATGCAGACAGTTGTTTTTCCTTACCACCATTGCCCTCGGCTTGCTCATCAGTGACAATCTGATAATTATGATTTACACACATTTCCTCACAGTTTTCAAACTCATTTACCTTTTTTTATTCTTGCTTTGCAATAATGATCTTTGTTAAAAAAAATAAAATAAAACTGAATTGAATTTAATTGAAAACAAAGCCTTAAGTTTCAGAGAATTATCTGTAGACCTTAAAGACAAGATTGTATCAAGACACAGATCTGGGGAAATATACAAACATATTTTTGCAACCTTGAAAGTGCCCAAAAGAACAATACCCTCCATCATCCACAAATGGAAGAGATCTGGAATATCCCAGATCTGGCTGCACAGCCAGACTGAGTAATCAGTGACTGAGAAGGGCTTTTGTTAGACAGGTAACAAAAATGAGATCCTGAGTTCCCTTGTGGAGATGGGTGAGTCTTACAGAAGGACAACCATGACTGCAGTATTCCACCAATAAAGCCTTTATATTAGCGTGGCTCGACAGAAGCCATTCCTCACTAAAAGGTACATGACAGCCAACTGGGAGTTCGCCAAAATGCACCTGAATGACTCTCAGACCATGAAAAACAAAATCCTCTGATCCTCTGGTCAAAATGATTTAACAATTTGGAATCAGGAAATCACACACTGTGCATCACCTTTTTAATATTATTTTTACTGTCAAACAAAGTGGTGGCAGCATCATGCTGTGGGGATATTTTCTGCAAATGGGACTAGGAGATTAGTCAGTATAGTGGGAAAAATGGATGCAGAAAAATAAACAGCTATCCTGTGGGAAAACCTTCTCCGGAGTGCTGAGGATCTCTCCTTTCAACAATACAATGGCCCAAAGCATACTGCCCAGAAAACACAGTTGTGGCTCTATGAAAGTCCTGGAGTAGCCCAGCCAAAGTCTAGACCTGAACCCAATACAGCACGTCTGGAGAGAATGGAAAATGGTCTGTGCGCTTCCAACTGATTGAGCATTGAGCAAAAATGGGAGAAACTTCCAAAAGAAATGTTGTACTGATCATGTAGCAACTTTTACAAGCAGAAAAAGTTCTCATTACTCAAGGCTCTCATTGCTGCCACTGACACACTCACTCATTCTCTCCCATTTTTTTAAAGGGTCCTTGAAGGCCTGAAGCCTATCCCATGTGACTTACATGTAGGCTACAACGTGGTGTACACACTTTTTTTGGAAAATGGAAAGGGTGCTAGGTCATCACAAGCCACATGCATACTCACACTGTACAGGCAATTTGTAAACAACAAGCAGTCTACTCTGCATGTCTTTGGACATATGGAGGACACTGGAGTACCTGGAGGAAACCCATCTAGCAGCTGGGCGGAGGAGACATGCGGTGGTACCGGCCCTCCCAAACATCATTTTGGCAATTGTACGGTCAACCTGACAATGTCCAACATCATTGGATCAGAGCGTCGCCAATCACTTATGCGCTCAGAGTGCGGTGAATCACTCATCGTCTTAGAGTGTCGTCAATCACTCATTGGCTTACAGTACCATTAACCACTCATTGGCTTGCGAAGCGGAATCACAGTTCCGCAATTTTCAAAACAAAGAGACGCACACCATGACTCAAATATTGACACGTCACACTGTTTATGGTGTGTATACAGTCAATTCTAATTTTTCTAAATATCACCCTGATAGCATGTTTGTCTGATTATTTTCACGTCAATGATCAAGTCTGATCAGCTGACTGCTGAATAGAGATGATTTAGCAGCAGTGCTCACCACCACATAAATAGTAAATAGATAAATGTTACTTTATCATTTGTTTTTAAGAATAAATGTACAAAAAATCTTTTCCCAAAGATCAGAAATGATTTAATGAAATGTTCCAATTTCATGGATTTACTTTGCAATTGTGGAGTATTGTGTGTAGAATAATAAAGGGAAAATAAAGTGTGAAACATAAAAAAAATGTGGAAAACTTGAAAGGGTCTGCCAACAAAAAGTTTTTATACCTAGTTATCCTGCTGAAAGATGCCACTACCATCATGTAATATTTGATCTGCAACAATTTATGAAAGGTGTTACAGGTCAAAGAAACATTCACATGACTGCCAGGACCCAGGGTTTTTCAGCAGAACATTGCCCAGACCATAACATTGTGGAAGGTTAAACCTAAGGTTCTCTCATTGGTGATGGGGCACTTTAGGCTATGACCCTTTTAGTTAGAAGAGTGTCTAAGTCTTTATGATTGACAACGTCAATCTGAGTCCCGAAGAGTGTAATTGTAAGACCAGAAAATGTACCATGCAGCAACCTTACTAACTAAACCGCTATTCCGTGTGAGCAATAGTGTACACTGTATATATTAATAAATATTTTATTAAGCTCTCTCCCTAACAAGAAAGCACTGCACTTTTTTAATGAATCTATAAATTATTTTGCCCATTTCCCCATTTCTATTATAATATAGGAGCAGCAATGTGCAGAGGGGATTAAAAACCAGCAAATGCCTCAACCTGTGCAAAAAGAGGTATGCACTCTCAGTATTGTGGTCCTGCTGAGCACTTCAGCCTACATAATGGAGATTTGCTCTGTCATTCCAAAGGCACATGTGGATTGATTTGCACACATTAACTTTTTTTTCCCATTAACCTTCTTATATTTGAAGAAGTTTAAAACTAATTAATTTGTTAAAGCATTACAAAGACATACAGTAAGAACAATCCCTCTGCCCATCTTAGTGGAAAAATACTTACAAGCAAGACAATAATTTCTGCCTTATTGTCTTTTAAATAAGGTTCACTTCACTCCGTTTCTGGATTTAAATCTTTTTTCACACAGAAGTTATTTCCACATGCTTGGTGCTAATGTCTTAATAACCACTTTGAATGTGTAGGTGTTTTGAACAAGAGCTGGTAAATAGATGTTTTGAAGAATTATCATCAGTTGAGTTCTTTAATATGATGAACCTCCGGAGGTTCTCTGACACATGAAGAAATAATGATTTAACAACAGGCTATTTACATGTACTTAAAGTATGACTGAATTTTTTTTCACATTCATATCTTTTCAAGATTAAATGCCACCTATTAAAATTCATCCATACAAACCGTTCACATTTTAAAATAATTTTTGCAAAAGCCATGGCTTTGCTCTCCTGCACTGCTCATCATTGACATGTTCAAATAGCATCAGTAAATTGCTGTCATTAACTAGTCTCCATCTCCTGCTGGAGTTAGACTGAACATGAGCACTGCTTTCACTCGTGCACTTTTTTCACTCTTAGATTATTGGATTTTTTTTATGATGGTAACTGTTATGACGGTATTGTCTCCTTCACTAATTTGCTCAGTCAATGTTGAATTCTGCACTTGTCACTCAAGACAACAAGCCAAAGTGGCAGCATTAGAAAAAGTAGAGAGGACTACACTAACATACTACTCATTTATCATTTTTTACCTGCATTAGATATTCCATCAGCTAATTAATTTGAAGCAGACAAAAGCCAAATCTGTTTAATGCCAGTCAAATCCACATTCATGTGTACATGTAGTTAACAATAGGCACTGTTTTCAACAGCTGTGCCAGAGAATGGATTTTTGTTTCTGAAGCTTATAAAGCATTAATTGAGGACCTAAGCTTTCTCCTAAGATAATAAGCCACAAAGATCAACCAATGTTTTTCTATACCATCAAAACCTTAATAAGGATGCCAATATTTTGAAAGTGATTGTAGATACCTTGCCATAATAATGCTGACTTTGTCTAGTGAGCATTCTGGGCAAAAGGTTATTGAAAATATCTACCCATCTTGTAATGACCACCAGCACAGATATTATTCTGCATGCTTGTTTCACAGGTCATAATGCTTTCTGTTAATGATGCTATTTTAACACCACTCAGAAAGTGTGAAGCATGAAGTGACAACGTGCTTTGTAAAAAAATGCTGTGGCTGCTGTTGTGAGCTGTGAGAGATGTATTGACAATTCATGGCTTATTTATTTAATAATGGCGTTTTTGATTATTAATGTTTTAAAGTATGATTCTATCATTTGTGTGTTTATACTCCTCAAAACATGTCAGGTTGTAGCATGACTACTACAACTGCAATAGGTAAGAAATTTGTCAAATAGTCCACTTTTTACATGCATACATGCTACCTTGTATAATAATCAAGTAAAACTTAAAATCAAATCGGACTATTACTCAGGAAGTCATTTAGAGTTTCTGTCTGTGTTGAAGGGGCTTAAAAAATTGTATATTTCACAGAATTCAAGAAAATTCAATCTTGTGTGTTTGTGTGTGTGTGTGTGTGTGTGAATGTTCTGTTGCTTGTTGTCAACATTCTTATATTTGGTAGAATGGAATACAATTCTACAAACCTTCACTTTCAGTTGGTTTCCTGTGTGTTGTCAAGCTGAAAAGACTGCAATTCAATGCATAAAACCACTCACTTACTCATCTTCTATACTGCTTTATCCTGTATTCAGAGTCGCGGGGGCCTGGAGCCTATCCCAGGAGACTTAGGGCACGAGGCGGGAAACATCCTGGATAGGGTGCCAATTCATCGCAGGGCCCACACACACACTCACACGCCCATTCACACACTACGGTCAATTTGGGAACGCCAATTAGCCTAACCTGCATATCTTTGGATTATGAGAGGAAACAGGAGTACCCAGAGGAAAGCCACCAAGCACGGGGAGAACATGCACACAGACGCGGGAATCGAACCTGGACCCTGGAGGTGCTAACCACTACACCGCCGTGCCGCCTTGCATAAAACCATTTTTACCACAATAAAACATGATTGGCACACAGGTATCATGGTTTAAGCGCTTTTACACATACCTGTTCATACGGAGTTATACAGTATGACAGTTTACTGTAAATACAGAGATGAAGCCGATTATGTTTAATGTACTGGAACACTATCCAGCAACAGAGCCATATGGAGGGGTAACGGAAGAGGAAGAGAGAATGTTGCCAGGGAAGTGGAAAAGGTGATACTAGACAGCACATCACCAGAGAGATACGTGCAGCAATTATTAATATGTTGGACACAGCCAAACCTGAACTGCTTCTACATGACTTATAATCATGACTAGTGGGAAAAAAAATAAAACAAACACTATTTTTTTTTTCTTTTACTCAACTATTTCAATGTGTCACTGTGTTCATGTAGGTGGGAAAGGAACAAGTTTGAATATGTTGAAAGCCGACTATGTTCTATTTTTTTAGCTAATTGGAAGGCAGATAGTGAATGGTATCACAAACAGAAACATAAACCCACACTGTTATTCTACAGCTATGGAACAAATAAGAAATCACAGCAAAATTATTAGTTTCTCAGGTTTTACAGGTATTTTTTATAGGTGTCAATTAAAGAGTATTCTTTTATTCCATAAACTATTATCAAGACGTCTCCCAAATTCCAAATAAAAATATTATTTACAGTAGGGCATTTATTTATTAGATGTAATGTTTGCAGATGTTGAATAATGCAAAGAAAACAAGGATATACTTATTTTTATATATAATATTGTACTAATGTATTAATTAAGGAACATTTCAGAAATCAGTATTTGTTTGAATAACCCTGATTTGCCATCACAGCTTCCTTGAGTCTTGGCATGCTCTCCGCCAGTCTTTTATATTACTTGTTGGGTAACTTTGTTGCATAACACTCTTGGCACAAAAATTCAAGCAGCTTAGCTTGTTTAATGGCTTGTGACCATCCATCTAGCTCTTGATCACATTCCAAAGGGTTTTCAGTGGGCACTGAAAAGAACTGGAGTTTGGGCTGGCCATGACAGGGTTCTCCATCCACACTTTGATCCACCTGGCTGTGGCATAGAGCATTGTCCTGTTGGAAAAACCAATCCTCAGATTTGGAGAACATGGTTAAAGCGTAAGGAAGCAAACTTTTTAACATGGTAACCTTGTATGTTGATTCATGCCTTGTTCACAAAGACAAATATACTTCTCTCCAGCCACATCCCCTAAACCATCACCGATCCTCCTCCACATTACACAGTTGGTAAAAGACACTGTGGCTTGTACAGTATATTTCCAAGTCACCAGGACCAGGTGTTGCCCATACTGTACTGTAGCTTAAAACTGGACTCATTAAAGAAGATGACCTTATTACAGTTCTCCGGTCCAATTCCTGTGGTATTTTGCAAACCTCAGCTTGGACCTTCTTTCATTCTCAGTGATGAAAGCTTTGTTTTCTGGCTTTGCATAATTTCAGCCCTGCCTCTAGAACCTTGTTTCGAAGCATTCTCACTGTGCACCTCAACCCAGCTTCAGTTTGCCACTGTGTTTGAAGGTTACGTGATGTCATGGTTGTTGAGTGACATTCAAAAGAGTTTGTGGTCATTCATGTGAGTAGAGATTTGTTTTCACCCTCTGCCAGGCGGTAGCTTTGTTGTCCCCAGTGACAACTGCATGGCTTTGTTTTTGTGTTGCCATAATTTTTTTTTATTTTAACTCTTTGAAATTTTAAGTATGAAGGCAATCAGACACTTACTGAATCCCTGTGCTAGTAAAGTAAGGATTGAACCTTTCTTTTTCTCACTCTAAACTTTTCTTTTCAACTCTTTTGGTATGGACAATGGTTATTTAAAAAATTCCAATTACATTACTAGGTAGTACTAGCACTGTTTTTGCCATCCAGCTAGTCACATTGTATAAAGAGAGTGATGACCAGATCAGTGTGTTTTTCATACTTTTTGTCATTAAATATGTCAGTATATCATAAAGCAGAATGAGGTGTGCTGGTGTGCTATAGTATTTGAATTACAAGAGTAGGGGCGCTACAGTACATCTAATATTTGCTAACAGTTCAATACTTGCAAAAGAAAAAATACAGTGATACAGTGCTCCCGATGGCCAGTCTCGGCCAGCATGGAAGTAACCTTGTATCAACATGATTGCTGACAGCATGAACAGTAAACAAGTAGCTCTTCTTACAGGTACACCATTCCATCAATTAACGTATTAGTCTATAACACTGTCTTGTTTGCCAACAAAAGACAAACATTCTTAGACTGAGGCTTGAATGCACAGGTCGAAAATCCTGCTTTCAACCTAAGACAAATAAAGCATACACATCTAACTGTTATGTGTGTGTGTCTGTGTGTGGTATAATCTTTCTAATCTTTCTAAATTGTTGTGAAAATGCACTGATTGACCAGCCAGTGACTGGAATGATCTGGTTTTCAGCTTGATCTGGCACGACAGGTGACCAGTGGATCAGTCTCAGACATATCCGATTCTGTGCCAGTCAAATTTATGCCCTCAGGCTCCTGAGGGTCCCAACTGGGATTCTAACTCCTCACCCGATGAATAGGAGTTTGAATCCCAGTTGAGACTAGAGTGTAGGTTAGGTGTGCTCTAAGGGGGGAATGGTGACATACATGCACTTCACATCAGTCATGTCAACACCGGCAAATCATGGGTATCTGCGATCTCAAGCAATTGGAGGTTGGAAGATAGTGCTATCACCACCCCATAATGATGCATGAGCAGCAGTTCGAAAATACATGGTAGGCTGGTGTTTCGTGTCTTGCCTTGATAGGCTTTGTATCTCCCTGGTTGGTAGCCGTCACCTCGTTTTTATTTGGATTTAATTTGTGCCAAAAAAAAGCTCTATCCAGTAACCTGAAGCATTTTTTTTCCTTCTTTTTCTTTGGTTGAGAGAAAATTCTATAACCATACCTTTTTGGGAAAATGTAAATGTATATTATAATGCACGTTTTATTAAGAACTTATACCTGGATGTTACTGTATATTAAAGAAATTTCAGCTCAGATGTTTAAAAAAGACAAAATCGGAAATCAGATTCAGTCAAGAAAATTGCAATCGGTGCATCCCCCCCCCAGACAGAGAAAGCAACATTATACAGTATACAGCAGATTTCTTTACTCATAAATGTATAATTAACTCAAAAAATCCACTAGTTTCTATGAAATATTAAGCAGAGTGAATTCACACTTGACCAAGTAGAACATAAACTGTATAAGCCAGTACAGGTTTTGAACTGTCAGCTAATATCAGATGCTAAATCCGTGAGCTACACCTGAGAGAAATGTTCTAAGCACCAACATCCACTTTTGTGCTCCCTTACCAGCCGCATCTACTGCAATACATAGCTTGGTTTGGCACTGGTGTATTTGTGGCTTACTTTGTATGAATGCAATATAACTGCTTATGAATGCTTAAGCTGAGACTTGACTGTGCAAGGACAAAATTATAAATATTGTACAGATTGTAATGGCTTCGTTCTCTGGGTAGTGTGTATGTAAAAATTTACTTACTTTTTTTGAAAAAAGTGAGCATAAATGGGATAAAAGAAACATTTATTTAGGAATAGAGCATTGAAGCTGCTTTTAGCTTTATTTTCTATTTAAATAAAAGCTTGATTTTGTATGATTTGTTTTTCTAGAAGCAGAAAACCATAATAGTGCTCAGATCATTTTATGCTAACACCATTGTCTTGGTAAAACACTCTGCTGATAAATATCATAATTTAACATGTTTTTGCAAATCACATTTTGTCACAGCTGCGATAAAGTCAAATTACTTTGTGACACATTTGCCATATTTACCAATACTACTATGTGTTCCCTCAACATTTTCTTTTTTATTAATGCATACAGCACAATATGAATGATAAAGCCATACAAAAAAAACATTATTATGCACAACAACAAAGCAGAACCATCTCTGAGTGATACAGCATCAAAATGATAAAAGGCAGAAATGTTGTCTTAGATCTAGTAGTATGTTTTGTTTGGGAGACAACATAAGCCTTGAGGCATTTCCCATGTATCTTCACTTTGCTGCAATAATCAGTTTGGCTCAGTCTTTTCCACGTGCTGGAAATACCTCACAATAGTGAGATGTATGTTGAGGCTGACATTGTATATCATGTGCAGTTAAAATAGGTTTCTCCCTGGACCTAGACAACATGCTTAATTTAATATCACGTACAGTTTTAGGTTTTGTAAAAGTTTTAGGGTCCATTGTATTAGGTGTGGAACTGAATTCAATAACAAGGCAGAACTCCAGGAACAGGGTTGGCAATAATTACTTAGATTTAGATCTACTTGTTTAGGTCTACTACTGTGCATTGGCTCACAAAAACCTGATTACGGATAAAACTTTTCCACAGCACCACTTAGGTGCCTAGTGAACATTCCGTTGAAGTGACTGTCATTAATATAAGAGGCATTGCCATCCATTGATAATATGTATGTTTATTAGATTTTTTTTAAAATATCTTATTTTACCTATTAAGCGAAAGCATGTTATAATATTACATAAGCATTATGTGCATCCCATGCTTCACATAGCCTGAGAATTGTCCTAACGTTGACAAAGTGTTGCTGCAAGCAATTGAGGGTTTCTTGGTTTCCAAAAAATTACAAAAAAACATTTCAAAAAAATATTTTTTTTGTTGTTAAAGTGTAAATACTTAAAATATATACTTTAATTTTCTGATTTAAATAATTGAAATATCTGAACTTATTAATGTTTGCAAAAGGTCTGTCAAGTTTCTTACAAAGAAGTTCCTGTAACTCAAAAATGATTTGTCCCAATGCCAAGTGACCAGCATGATGTCATTCTTCTATATATTCAGTATATTTCCATAATATCTATAATAGCTAATTGTAGCTCATTGAAGACAATAATTTGCCATAGATTATGTTATATACACAGTTCACAGATATATATATATATATATAAAATATACATACGGCTCACAGATTCTTTCTTATATTAATTTAATTCTTTTTTCAAATACAATGTTTAGCTGTTTATGAAAATGAGAAAAGGTCAGCCAGGAGTGTCCTAACACTGAACTGAACTGGCTTATGGAAATTGTCAATTACTGTATGTTACCTACAGTATGTTAATCAGTCATTAGCATTCCCAGTCTACATACTGTATGTAGACAACAGAACACATTATTTTTATGGGTATACTTTCACTTTCTCTCCCTTATCAAGACATTTTTTAAATCCACTTGTTTTAAACAGATAATGAGGAGATACAAGGCTCATTGGAATGCTGATCCTGCAAGGATGGGAGTATATTTGGAGAAGCATAGCACGAGAGTGGTCACAATGTTTTGCACAGAAAAACTGGCATTATATGATCATTTGGCACTAGGATAAACCATTTTGAGTTCCTGGATGAAGTTCTATAAGTAACACAGTTGATAAACGAGTAGTGAAACAATCCTTTACCTTAAAAAATTGTAATCTTTAAGCTTTTCAACTAGCAAATGTTAACTCGATTTGCTAACTTGAACAACTATTTGTTCTATTGAGAAAGAGTGATGTTGTTGTACTTCTTTTACTTGTGTGACCCCAGCTTATGGAATGAACCATAACTTTGCAAGTAAAAGAATACTATTTCATGAATATGTAGTGTTGACCTTGTGTGCAATTTTTCCTTTATCACAATATAAGTTGCACAAGTTGCATAGGATTATAGCATTAATGGAGATATGTTTTGCTGATTATATATGATTATATACTTTTTAGTACATAATATTGGGTATGAATTGATATACATCGCTCTGATGTTATAAGGTTGGATCTACATAAATAAATTGTACTATTACATTCTCACAAACAACATATACAAACAATACATGTTAAACCAGAAATAGAATATGTGAGAAAAAGCCTGATGGGTATAAAAACGATGTAGATCATGTGACATGGTCTTCACATTCACCAGATCTGAACCCAGTTTACAGATACTGTATATGAGAAATTTTGGATGAATATCTAAGATAGCACTCTACATCACCATCACCAAAACACCTACTAAAGGAATATCTTTTGGGGATTTTTTTTCTCCTAATGTACTAGTACAATTTTTGAAACATGTAAAATCTGTCAATGCACAATGGCAATGTTCTGGAGGATTATGATGGCCAACACCTAAGTGCAAGAACATAGGATCCCTGAAACTAACTTAGCTTAAATATGAACTCACTCATGCTTAAATGCATGTGAATTACGTTTAATCACTGTTACTAACCTATGATGATTTGGCTGGATTGATGAACAGACTCTTGAGTTGCACATAGGCATGTGCGCACATAGAAAAGGAAGAGGCGCATTCATCTCTATTAAATCACTCAGGCTGCCTTCTTCCGAAATCTCAGACAGATGACTGACAACAGAAAATTAAAGGTAAACACTAAACAGAATAAATCCTCCATAGTGTCAACAGCGTCTAGTGATCCCAAATGTGCGGCTCAAGTCAACATGGAAGCTGAGACCTGAGCGGTGTAGCCACACATCCACAGCCTTTATTTATACATGTCATAAAACAGACAGGTCGGAGGGTAAAAAAAGACATGGGAAGAGCTCACACCACATCTAGGTGCCATTGGCAGAAAACTCAATCAAATCCTTTGCATTCTTCTTTGCGTAGGAGTCGAGAGTGGGACGTCCCTATTTCATTGCTTCAATTAAATGCCTGCTCTCACATAATTAACAGCTGTTTTGTCTACAGATCAATAGAAAGTCATTCACTGAATGTCCCTCTGCTTTTTTTTGCCAAGATCCACTGGCAAATTTCTTTAATGATATAAAGAGCTGCCTACAAAAACTGCTTGTGCTGAATACAGTTCGAAAGTGTTTATAGGTTATAAAGGGGATGAGACAAAAAGAGACAATATACTTAGCTATAACATTAATAACTGCGGGACAATACCACTTTTTTGTAACATAAACATAGACTGCTACCAATCAGTATTAAAAATGTAGCTAAACGTGGGTGCTGATACTGTACATTATTTGTGCATATAGACCATACATAAACCTACCAGCTATCAGCAATAAATATACACCTTATACACAGAAGCTCTAATTTATGGATGTTCTTGGAATGACAAAGAATATTTTATGCATAAGCAATCAACTAACAGTAAATATTGTTGTCAAACCCTAAGCTGCCAAGAACAGTTCATAAATATTACCTAAGCACTAGAGTTGGACTGTATCCAATTTTTGCTACCTTTAAGCCTTATTAAACCCCGGTGTAGAAGGTTGGTTTTGTTACTTATTTGTTCAGATTATCATTTTGTACAAAGACAAAGATAACTTGCTATACATGTGTAGGATCCTTGCTCCCTGTTGTCAGTGCTTTTCAGGGGTGCAGACAGGATTATATTTCATAGCACACACAAGAACCACATTTATTACATACCTTGTCTAGGTGCAATGCATGCATTACTCAGCAAGTGAATGAGCGAGCAAAAGTGAAAGAGATTGATTTAGGGTTTTTTTCATGTTACTGGTACAACACCACCATAAAACCCTGATTACCCAACCATATGCCTTTCGAAAGCCAGACTCAGAGCTACTGTTGCTCTCAGCGGAATCTTCATTAAGTACAACAGGTCACTTCCTATTTTCAAAAGCTTTAAAAATTTTCAGTTTATTCTCTTTTGCTCCTATTTGCCTGCTATCAAATGTAAATGTAAATGTAAAAAGAAAAAGCTAGAAGTGTACGACCCAACCCTACTACAGTAAGCACTGGGTAAAGATGTCTCTTTGCCAAGTATCCTTGAACAACACCAGGATTAGGTGTCCACTGTCAAAGAAAGATCACGATCTCATATATGTGAGTGCACTTAGGTTAACATATAGATAATAATAAGAAGTTATGAAAAAAGTGTTGGTTTAACAGAAGCATATTTTATAGTCTGCAGTATGTCTTCTTTCTTTATACTGTAACTGTAGATTATGTATGCATCAATTAAAGGATCAGATTGAGGCGAAGAGTTTCAAGTGCACATGGATGTGTTTTTCAAAAACAATGCAGTACTTTAGTATTTTACTCTAACAAAACGTCTAAGAGATCAGTTGGTTCTTCCTTCCTTATTCATTGTGGCATAAAGTCAATCATTGGACATCAACCAATATTCAGACTAATGCACAAGGTCTTCCTTTGTGCCACAAGGTTTAAATCTAGCCACCAAATTAAGAAGTTTTAAAGTAAAAACTAATGGGAAGACACACTTGTGAACTGTACTCATACAACATATCCTCCAAGCCTGCTTCCTTTGTTTATATCTATTCATATCCCTGTCTTCTCTGTTCAGCATTATGCATCCTGCTGTTAAGAATGCATAAACTGAATGAGTAAAATTTGTCTTCTGTGTCAGCTATTGTATCACCTCTTGTTTTAGTATGCACTGAATATTGGCCGTGTTAGGAATTTTCTTGCTTAAATCATGGGCCTTTGCTTTATTATATCTAATTCTAAACCGGCGCATCATCTTTTATTTGCCCACTGCCCAATTTTTTGAAACCAATTTACAAACATTCTGCCTGGTTCATGAATTCCCTGATGTACCATTTGGGATCCTTTCAGCTGCTTCCACTGTTCCTGTGTTTTTATGTTTACATCATAAACTATAGTCAAATACCCTTTTTTACAGCTCTGCATAAGCTTTCATTCCTGGGCTTCAAGTCAAAGAGCTTTCTATTGTGTAATTACAGCATTAAATTGCATCTGCACCGAAGAAAATACCAAAAGCCGCAGTGACTATACGCAAAGGTAAGGAGATGAATCCTGTTGACCTGAGGTGTATTTTTTCAAATGCTACAAAGCATAATAATCGTCATTACTTGCAAGGAAGCGAATTTAATTCTACTGAAAAACTTGTTTTTTTCTTTTCCTTTCTTTTTTTTAATTATAAATATAGCACAGCCTGCCATCTAATAATAATTTCTCCACCATTCTCACTTTAAACATCACAGAAATATCTGGTTATTTTGCATACATTTATGAAGGGCAACTTTAGTGGAGTGCTTTAAAGCTCAAGGTCAAATATGTTCTCAATATTTTTCTTCTTTTAGGGGTTATAATTACCCCTATTGTACAAGGTGTCAGATGCCTAATCAAGTTATTAATATGCAGCATTAATACATGAACCTGACTGAATTCTAGGTATCATAATGATTGTCATATCCATTTTGCATCTAGTTAAAGCAATAACACAATATTATCTAGCTCTAAATGGGCAAACTGCATGTTAGCAGGGGAAAAAAAAGATCTTTTCTTTCAGCTATATTTCATACAAGGTGACCTGTATGACTCAACTCGTATTATAACTAATGACAGGAACAATGACATGTAAAACAATAGTGTACTATAGTACTACATGTTAAAGAAAACATATCGAAAGCAGGGAATTACAATTTTTTACAGTTTGATACAGTTGTTTTTTCCCCCTTGAGTTAAGCTGTTTGAAATGGTGATTATAGTTATCATCCAGAACTCAAGTGCATGAAAAAGTTCCCAAGAGATCATTTTCTCAAGGACTCAAAAGACACATATCTGGCACCAACAACCAGCGATGGTCAAAATGCAATTCAAATCTTGATGTAAACTGAGATTATGTGCAACATTCCTGCCACACAGTTGGCTGACTGGATAACTGAGTGAATGGGAGTGTGTGTGTGTGTGTGTGTGTGTGTGTGTGTGTGTTTGTGCATGCATGTGTGTGTGCATATAGCTAGAAAGGCAGATTTTAGCCTAAAATAGTTGTGCGTCTGCTTGTAATTTAGCCAGTGGTATAAAAATTGTTTTATTTTTTATTTGTGTTAGAACATGGAACACAGAGAACATAAAAAATAGACAACCAACCATTCGGTGTCCCATCTGTTGATCCCCATCCCATCAGTCATCCATAACAGAAAGTATAAAAATAAATTCTGTGCAAATCTTATTTAGCAATGGCATAAAATATAAAATGCATGCATTTTTCCGACAAATCCTATTTTGTTAAATCCTTTTATTAGATTACACTGGTCAGGCCTTAAAATGAATGAACAGAATAAAAAAACTCTTATGTCAAGCTGTAGTGTTGCTAGGAGCTATCACATAATCAACGTGCAATCCATCTCAGCAAAGTGACAGATGGTGTGAGCAAATTCACATGCATAATCTTTAGGCTCATAGGGCGGTGTGCAGGGGAGTATATACCATACTATATTAAAAATCAGCTTTATTGGCAGACATATTAAGCCATATTAATGAGGTTAGGGCTGTAATTCCTTCGTATCAGCAGAATTTGGCCTTTTGCTAAGCTGTGTGCATTTGTTGAGAGTGTGTGCTACGCACACATGATGAGGGAAGATATAGGTATAGCCACAATGGGATTTTCCAACAGTAAACCACTCACTGCTCACTGCCTCCATCCATCTATCCCATGACTCGGTTCATTATGGTAATTAGGATTTTGAGCACCTTGCACTTATTTAAGCATCTAAAATGAGTTTAGGTGAGAACTTCACCTTTATTCCATGCACTACCACCTGTGGTGTTCTTTGCTGCTTAAATCATCTAACTCATGAATATTAATCCACAACAATGTAATTTAAATGTGCAATTGCAAATGACAGTTTGTGGTTCAATATCTAATTGTAGCATTAATAAGGTGCACTCACTGTTGCTGGGGAACGACAGAAGAAGCAAGGTGTTTACCAATAAAAGAACCCATGCCCCATGAGCAGCTCTGTTTTTATGTACACTACAGTGCAAACGTCTTGCCAAAGTCCATCATGTCCTCATATTTTGCTTCCAAAGGGTCAGACCTTCTTGTCTTCAGAAGAAGTTTTACTTCAGGATTACTATAGGATTTTTATGGCTCTCATTTTTTGTCAAAACCCTGAGGTATGTTTGTTAAGTCACACAGTGACCTATGACTCATTGAAGCATAAAAAAAACCCATCTAACTCAAGGCATGAAGCAGTAAGAAAGAGATGCAGAGGACGAGAGATGATCAGGTCGATGATTTGTATACTGCTGATGCTGAATGCTGAGTGGTTGGAACAGACAAGAGGGGAAACAAGGTTGCTGCTACGGCTGTTACATAAACAACTAATTTTTTTAAGTGTACCTTTAGGCACTTTCCAGCCTGTCACAAAAATTTGTTCTCCTTTCTTTAATTTACAGTAATTTACATAATTTTGTTTTATTTTATTTAATATGAAGAAATGACAAGTGGCTCAAAACTTTTGCAAAGTATACTATATGTAGTATATGTAGTATGTAGTATACTACTGTATATGTAGAGGACAGTAAGCACCACCTAATGACCTTTGACCACTGTCTTTTAGTGTGAAACTTTTAAGAGACATAACTTTGATGTCGGGTTTATCCGCCAGCCCCAGACACCACAGCCACAATGCAAAAAATCTTAGTGAGTGAAAATATCCTGAATATTTTGGTGCAAAATTATCCAACATCAGTATGAGACTATTTAAACTAGTAAATTTAAGTAAACTAGTAAATCAAATTAGTAATCTCCTGCACAAGAAGATATAATAAAATTATGCTTGGTTTATTTTAATGTTATAACAGGAAATACAAAATAAGCCTAAGTATACTCAAAATGTTTTGAATTGATATTATTATTTGCAGTGCTGACCTGCACTACCATAATAGTAAGTGTTTATGGGTTCTGAAACATCATCCAAAATCCTGATTCAGCAGTACCCACATTTTGATTCACAGTGACAGGGCTCAATAGAGCCAGGCCTCAAGGGGTGAAAATAGCACACAGCTGGCTCACTCAGACGAGGATACTCAGAAGAGAAAGGCCGTGAATTCTTAAACATAGGAGAGCATGAGTAAACTGAAAGCATCTTACCTGTTTTTCTGCCTCTCTCTCTCTTTACAGAGGATTTGCACAAGACCCAGGTACCACCAGACCAACCTGAAAGGATCACTGCTTACACAACCTTAGCAGAGCCTAATATCTCCTGTCACCCCTAGAGTCCTCTACCTCTAAGTTCAAAGAAAGCTTTTTCTTTCTTCCATGTAGTTCGTTTTCTCTCTTTTTTACATTAGCTTTCCCTTTTCTTTGCAATTTACACTCCTATTCTCACCATACTTCATAATAATACTACTAATAATAATGATAATAATAATGATAATAATAATAATATTAATAATAATATACTAATTATAATTATAATAATAATAATGAAAAAAAAACACATAAACGACAGGAAATTTTTGGTTTAAAATAATAATATTAAAAGCACCTCCCACAAGGTCAGATATTCCTATCAGTGTAAAAAAAACTGCAATCCCAAAGAGAGAGTGTAATAATAAAATCGGAGAGAGAGAGAGAGAGAGAGAGAGAGAGAGATAGTCAGCTTAATTGTATTCAAAGTAAGCGGCAAATTAATTCTCAAGATGTATATCTAATCACAATGTTGGAAAGGAGGTAATTTGCTAATGGACCAAAGAGAAATTGTGCTCGCTCTCTCTCTCACTTTCTGAAGTTTTTTATTGCATCACACACATTAGCTGTTCATACACAGACAGACTGAAGTAGGTTTAAAACAGCAGACTCATTGTCTTTCGCACTCAGGGTACAAAACTGACAGAATGAAAAAGAGAATGTGAGTACTTTGTTCACCCAACACATTCAATAACCTACAAGACCATTTAATTACCATCTCTCCCCTCCCCAGGACGCTCCCCACATCCCCTGACACAGATTCATGTCTACTTAAACACTTTTAATTACTCTTTAACTTGCCCTAATCACACAAATGTAGAAGAGCTCCACCCTATCTCACGATCACCGCAGGCTGTGTAACAGTTGCTGCTGAGGCTCAGCTTGTGAGGGAATATTAATTGTGCAACCATCTCATGCATGCGGTGTACCCTTTCTCACATTTACACACACTAGCACGCAGTACCATCACCCCCGTGTTCAAGCTAAGCACTAATAGGTGACTGACTGTCTTAGCTTCAAAAGCAAGGCCAGCTCATTCCTGTAGTGAAAACCTTCCCTCTAAGTCACCATGGAGACTGAAGTCACAGGAACCTTCTCTGTAGCAATAAGAGACACCAAAGGCAAGCATGGAAGTTCAGTTCTGCTTTAATCTGATGTCTGCCTCAAAGTGTGGTCTAACAAAGGAGTAAATAAAAGAAGATGGATAAAAAAAATTGACCAACAGCCCACACTATACAGATTATATTAATGAGATGAAACTGAGCTGTGGGCATATTATTCTATAATTTCATTCTATTATGAAAGAAATAATCTAAAATAAAATACAATAATGATAGTAGTAAAAAAGGGTTATGTTATATTAAAAATCCTGGGTTTCTTTCATTTTATAAAAAATAAAATGTAAAAATAGATACTCCAAATACAATATATCTGAATATAAAAAAATGAATAAATAATATCCTTTGCACTTCCATATTAACCATTACTCATGTAGGTAGAAAGTAAAAACAGTAAGACTAAATATATTTAAATATAACCATAATTTAGATAATAGGTTGGTATTAAATACACATGCTTTAAAAATAATTAACAATATTCTCAGTCTTCCCACAACAGTTGTTAGGGATTTAATGAAAATATGTATAATATTAATAATAACATCAATAATATTAATTAATTACAGAATATTCAGTACAGAGAATCTAATAATTTGCACAAATGTCTGTTAACCAGTACTTGTACATGTTAACAATCAATAACTGAGAAATCATTAATTGTAACAAGACACATTTTTTCTCAGATTAAATTCTATTTAAAGAAATAGTTTTTATTAAGTTTTAACTTTAAATAAGTTTTATTAAAAATGATTGAAGCACAAATAGTTTAAACAAACAATAAAAGGAAAACAATAAGGGTGTGGAAAATACTGCTTTGTCCCTCTGACCTCATTCAGAAACGAGGCTAAGAAAAATACTGTACAATGTCCAACCAACTGGCGACATCTTGCACCTCCTGGGTTTGATTCCCAGCCAGGTGAAGTGGTGTAGACAGTAAGTGATAACGATAGGGCTGTGCCCAATTTGAGTGACAGCTGCATTGAGGGGTCAAACCGCTAGCTGTATGTTATGCATAACTTTAGCTAACCAGCTAACTGGAGTCATTTTAGTTTAACTTACCACAAGTAGAAATGTAGAATTTGACACGGGACAACATGAAGGGTATAGAAGTTAAATTAAATGCCTTAGCACATAAATTAACGTTAGCCACCGTACCATTTTAGCTAAACTAAAGCTAAGCTCACTAGTTTGTGGGTGCTAACGAGTAAGGTAGGCAGGTTCTGGTGACCAGCTATGATGGTCTATGCTGTTTTTTTTTTTTCAGTTTTAAGTGATTTCCATTGATTACTTTTTAAAAATATGCATTCATTGCCAGTGCATTTATAT
>JAOVVB010000016.1:9337204-9368461 GCA_028570985.1 Heterobranchus longifilis
TGCAAAACAGCAAAGGAACTTACATATACTGTACAAGCCCTGAAATATCAGCAGCATTGCACATGCAGCCAAAAACACAATGTGACCTTATGACACACACAGAGAACCCTTCATGGTTCTGCTCTCATGATTCTCACTTCACTTGCATGGTGACCCATAATAACAATTGTTTTTCCTCTGCTAAATGCAGATTGTTGCCATGCTCATCTAAAGGGTGAACTGGTTTAACCTTTATAAAAGAAATCCATTAGGTCAAGACAGTTACACATCAGAAAAAAAACAAGTCTGCAAAGATGCAATGGCATTTTAAGCAAGCTGATGTTAAGCCCTTTCTCTACTGCATAATGATTCACCATAAAAGCACAAGGGGGAAGGCAAATGTGACAGAGATAAATGAAGAGATTTGATTATTAAAATGTATTCTGGGAGAAAGGCTACAGTTCTGTGCCAAAAGAGTTGTTCTTTAAATAATAGCTCAATACATATTTACATATTTAGTACATTCAAACTAAAAGGATCGAACTTTAGCCAAAATATTCGAACAGTTGACATTAAAATGTTTTTAATGTAACTTTAGGGGGGGGAATGTACAGTATGTAATCTCTCTCTCTATCAATCTCTCTCTCTCTCTGAATCTCTCTCTCTCTCTCTCACACACACACACACACACACACACACATACAGACACATACAAGATCATAAGCAGAATAGATATAATGAAATACAATGGTAACCAGATTAAACAAATTTGTACTCCCCAACACTGGTTCCCCTCAGTAGAAATTTATTTTATGGACATAATCCAAGTATTGAACTATTAGGCTCATTATTCAAATGTGTTTTTCTATTCCTGAACTGACAGAACACATTAAGTCCAAGCTGACAATATTTATAGGCTAATTGTCTTTGAGTTATTGAGCTCTGAATTAAACTTGTGCAATTCAGGAGAAGAGGAAGGGAAAAGTTAAACGTTAAAGTTAAAAATTAATATAATATCTTTGATATTCCTGAACACTGAAAACTGCTGATCAAGTCAACATCTGTGTATGCTCTGTTTTTGTCTTATAAGGACTGCTTTAAGGGCATTATTTGAAGAATGCAAGTCATAATTATTTGTAATGTTTTTTGGGCATATATTCCTACTTTTTTCTGTCTAAAAAGTTGTTCAATAAGTATCATAACATTCACAAAAGTTGTAGAAATATAGTAGTGCTATTAACCATTCAGTAGTGGTGGTTACTATTATTAGGGCAGGGCAGGGGTAGCTTAGTGATTAAGGCATTGAACTACTGATTGGACGGTCCCAGTTTCAAACCAAAGCACCGCCAAGTTGACACCATTGAGCCCTTGAGCAAGGCCCTAACCCTCAACAGCTCAGATGTCTAATGAGATAAAATTTAAGTTGCTCTGGATAAGGGCGTCTGCCAAATGCCATAAATGTAAAAGTGAATTAAGGGCAGTCTTTCCACTCAAGTAAAATATGTAACCTGAATAAAAATAGTATGGTAATGGTTAAAAAGGTTAAAATAAGGGTATGTTCACATTAAAATCATGAAATAAAAACACATTTACAAACTTCATTTATTCTTCATTTAAAATCTAATCAATACAATTATTACAATGTTCCTATTTCTTTTAAATACATTATTTTTTTATAGTCAATTGACATGCACAGTTTTTTAAAACTAGAGGTCTCTTAGTCGCTCTACCACCATTTATTACTAACAACTAACACACATATTCAAAGTTCATTTGAGTCCAATGGACCTATATAAACACTCTAGGGTGTTAATTCAATACTCAGTGTGTTAATTCAACACTGGGGATAATGCTTAGGTGAAGTGGGAAGTCCACTCAGATTGAATGGTCATGCTGCTTATTTCTGTTTATAATTGAGGTACCATCTAATTCAATCCTTAAAACACTCTTCAGGCTGCCTACATTTCACCTGCCTATGTTTGTCAGAACAGCAAAAATCGAATGACTGTTATGACCACTGTTTTGATGTAATGCTTGTTTTTTATTGCTTTGTTCTACCAACATATAAATTGGTAGATTTAAGTCAAATAACACTGCAAATCTAAATTAACCCCATGCCAGAAACAAACAACAAAAAAAATCTCTTTCAAGTTCCAAACGCTTTCATGGTCAATTGAGTTCCTTTTTGACAAGTTAATTTTATGTGCCTTCATTCTGACAGCTGTTTTAGCATGCTGCATCATCAGATTTTTTTAACGGTTTGGTAACCTTCCTTATAGCAGATGTTTGCCATAAAACTTCGCCTAAACATTTATATGGCGTGGCACTGCAAATTTATTCTGATTTGGCGGATTTACTAATGATGGCAGTACTCGAGGCCAGATGGGTGTGCCTGCTGGCTGCTGATGTTTAAAAAACACACACACTCACTCACACACACAACCCTCCAGTGCACTCTCTATATTCAACAGCTATCAGTTCCGCTTCACATCCAACTGAATGTTTTTCAGTAGGAAAAACGCTTTAACGCACAATAACAGAGTAACATTCAAACGCAGATACATTTTACCATTAGCTCTTCCTTTTGAATGTATATCACACACAGATTACATGCTTACCAACCCACATCCACCAAAGCACACACGTTGTAAATCCTTTTGTAGGTGTGGTGTGGTTATACATGAATGGTCATTTCTGACCAACCGATAACAACTGACAGTGATCTCATCCTTTTCTGTTTGCCATCTTTCAACAATTAACTAAACCCAGACTGAGTATGCAATCGTTACTGAGCAAATACTCATGTAGCAGTGGGATGGGGGGGGCGTCTTTCAGTCAATGCAGCCATGTTTACTCAAAAGTGGGTACTCAAATATTCAATCAAGAAGGAGAAAATTGCATTTCCCCTTATCAGCTGTAGTTGCTCGGCCAAGAGGAGGGACGAGTTAATCGCAGACCTTTCCTACCTCCTCCATTCATCTCCCATAATCCTCTTTTCTATTGCTTTTCCCTCCTGTAATTACACACTAGGACTGATATTTGCCATTATGGCTAAATGGGCATGCAGCACAAGCAGGATCATGAGCAAAAGTAGATCATGCAGAACTCTGCACAAACTTCCAGAGCCCTCATAATCACTAGTTTGCTCACTGCCAAAAGAAAACTGGTTAAAAGAGCACCTAACATGTTTCACCATAACTACAATATACAGATAAGATAAGAGCTTGGCTAGTGTGTATGCAAAAAATACAGACGGACAAAAATATATACATATAATTTCTAATATTCAAATAATTTCAGGTCTGTCAGTTTCATGTGTATAATTACTACAAAAGGTTTTTAATATGAACTTTAAGAGAACAGATGTTTTACTGACATCCCCTTTTCCACTTTACTGGGATTTAATGGGCAGGTTTGAATAAGTTTGCTAGCTCAGTAACTCTTCTGTGAGTGTATCTGCCAAGTTTCAGATGCGAAACTATAGTGCAGTGTCAGACTTGAAAGAAGCTCTCCTCATTCACTGCAGTCAAGAATTATTGTAGATTTAGGACTGTGTGTAATCTGTATACACGGTGGTGATCACTAAGGGATTTTTTGACAGCAGATTATGTTGAACTGCCTCCAAATCAAACCACCAACAACTTTGTAAACACCAGACCAAACTCTGTTTTTGGCCTGTACACAAGGAGAATGAGTAAAGCAAATGGGCATTTTGTGGAATGAGCTGCAGTGCCTTTGGAGAAGATTTAGGCAGAGTGGCTTTGTCGGGCTGTGGCAGTAAGCTGCATCTCATTTGCTGATTAGGCCTTTGTTGATTGACTGTGGCTCCCCCGATCCAGAGCACATGGCTCTCTCTCACAGTCTGCCAAGCCCTGCCATGATCACATTTGCCTCCATGCTCACCCCCAGTTCCGCCTGCCTGTGCTTGGAAAAGAAGAATTAAAACCCGCCTGTTCTCTGAACAAGGGCTCCCATGATAGCTCTCCACTTTGAGTAGCAATTAATGTGTTTTCTTGCTCAGTGGCTGGTCAAACACATTAATCTGTGACAAGGGGGAGAGAGAGAGAGAGAGAGAGAGAGAGAGAGAGAGAGAGAATCAGTGTATTTCTAAATTATTTGTCTATGAAAACAATACAAATATACCCCAATAATTTTTAAGCTGAACAAATATCACTAAAAGTCTATGAATATGACACAATGAATCTGACAATGAAACAATCTGGTACAACATTTTCTTTTGTAACGACTCTCACACACACAATGTTTTTGTTATGCAACTCTAGGCAGTAATTAAATTTGTTACTAAAACAGGCATTTGCAATAAACTCGCTAAACTTTCCCAATGCATGCTAAGGATAGATAGACCAAGGGTGGTTTTTTTTCAGTGACACAAATTATTTGTTTTGGGTTTTTTTTTGCCATTTTCGAATGCCACACTATGCATAATTTCACACTTGGTCTGTTTGAGTATTCCATGTGGTCTTAGAGCGATGGCCTGTGACCTGCTGTCCACATGTACTGTAGGTGCAGTTTTCTGTCACATCAGATAAAAAACAAGTAGAAAATAGCATATAAAACACACAGCTGTCTGTGAACATAGTGTTCCACAAAGTGTTTCAGCTAAAACCAGCCAAACCTAATACAGGAGGAAAATGCTTGTAGCAGAGTCTATAAACATATGAAAAATTGCTTGAAGTTCTAAAACTATAGTTTTCAAGGAACAAGGCTTTATAGATTTTAAAGATGTTTATAATTTTTTTTCCCGTTTTATTTACCCATCTGGCATAGCAAACCGACAACATAGCTTGTCTTAAAAAAAAAGACCAAAAATGCAAAAATGAGTGGATAGAGAAGTGTACGTTTATTCACCTAGCACTAAAAGGCCCTTCCTACATTTCTGAATTTGATCACTAGCCATAGTACAGTGGCTCAACACAATGCTCTGGGCTACTGATTAAAAGGTCAGGGGTTACAGCCCCAGCATCACTAAGCCGCCCCTTCTGGTACCCTGAGCAAGGCCCCATGGATATGAAACATTGCTGACCTTATGATCTGACCAGCTTTCTAACTAGATGGGATATGTAAAAAAAAAAAAAAAAGACTTTCACTTTAATGTACTGTATATGTGATTTATTTTCCCCCTATGATCTGTACATTATGGAAAATTATAGGAATTTCATCATGAAGTCCAACAGAGCTTAGTGAGTCTTGTTTGGGAGAAAACATATTCGTCAAAATAAATTTTCGATCATGCTGGAAAGGTTGAACAGTAGGAACTGACTGAATAAAACATTGTTGTAAGTTATTCATATGTAGATCATGCCTCATCATGATGGAATTTGGGTTTTGAAGAGTCCCATAGCATGCCAAATTCCTACAGCCCCTTTCCCATATTCTCTAAATGTCCTGAATAAGTCCCCTAATGCTGTTTGTCCCCTATGATGTGTAAGGCCACTATCTATGCTAACCCTGCGATATGCAAATGTGATATACTGTATAGTGTTGTGAAATATTGAGGTGTCAGACAGTTGTAGTATTGATAAGCCACACTGAAAGAAAGCAAAACCAAATACATGTCTCTTTTTATACCAATAAACTGATAATTAATGGCTGAGTATTAAAAAGATAGGTGCTTAAACTTTAGACGCAAGAAATACTATGTAACTGACCCTTTATAAATTTTATCTGAATGCCCTTGGGTCAATTCAATTGCTTACATAAGATTTATGGCATGAAATTCATTTTGATGGATCTCCAAAAGACATCCTCAGCTCATTGATCAGTGATAAAATATACTGAAGAGTGACCACTTGCGTATACCAAAATCACTGTCATTATTTGCAGCTAGTTTCCAGTTGGGTCCACTTTTAATGATTTTGTTTCATTTGAAAAGAAGTATATGTGAAGCCACCATAGAAAAGGAAACCGATAAACAATGAAAACAGCATTTGTAGTGCTTCGATGTGTTTTCCTTCAGTGCTTTTAATACAAGTAGAGGTTTCCCTGGAGCAACAAAAGGACAGAGAATAAACTACCAATCAGAAAAACTGCTACTCTCCTTTGGTCAAAAGGAAATTTTGTTTGTAGATTGGTGTGCAAAAGTTGGTGACCCTGTGCATGGACCTCTCAAACTCCATTTGGCGCTGCACCCATTGCTGAGCTCAGTGCAGCGAAAGTTCACATCTGCACCATGCATCCCATTACAGATAATTTCTTTAAAAGTGCAGCAGTGGAGTTTCTGTAAATTATGTAAAAGTCACTTTGCTAAGAAGATTGTGAATGTCAAAGATGAGATCACTGACCTCCGTGAGATTGCTATGACATAAATCTGTTGTTGTGACAGAGAACAATATTTTATATAGTGAGTAGGTTTAAAATGAACCACAGAAGTAGACACCAACTTTCAGAGGTTTCTGGTAGTTATGATAGTGTATCTTGTGTCTGTACAGGTCATAGACTCTATTTTATTGTAACATATTTTACATGCATGATTTCACCTCTGAAATTGTGCTGTGGAATCTTTCACCAGGAAAAAAGAAGTAGATCCTTTTAAGTGCTGTAAGTTGCAAGGTGGGGAATCTATGCATCAAACTTGTTTGTTCAGCACATTCCATGGGTGCTTGGTTGGATTGAGATCTGAGGAGTTAGGAGGCCGGATCAACAACCTTGAACTCTTTGCCTGCTAAGCCCCAAACACGGCAGGCTGTGATGCACTTGGTGTATACATTTCTATCATTTAGAATTGCACTTCAAACTATTTTTGACATAACCATGACTTTTTTATTTGTACTACATTAGTTTTTCTGTGGAATTAGACCGCATGGGCTGGCCTTTGCTCCCCACAGGCATAGATGAGCCTTGGGTTACTAGTCTATAATTGATACTCACTGTTAATGTTAAGTGGTGTTAATGCCATGACTGATCAGATAAACAAACATACATAAACACGCGAAACCCTGGAAATGTCAATGAACACCAGTTAATGTAGCAATTAAAATGCAATATCTTCTATCTTTAGTTTTTCCAAGTCTCTTCTTGGACAAATCTGTACATATTTTTGCATTTAATTATGAATTCACAAATAAATCACTAAGACTAAGTGAAATAACAAAGTACATCTTTACAAGTAAGAGACATTTACCTGGTTATAGGAAAAGAGCTATATCTCTACAGGCTGATGCTGATATTTGCTATTTTCTAAAGATTAAAAATGATACAAATAGCAAATCATGCTTGCAGCTTGGGCTGTTACATCAATTTGCTGCATAAATCCAAAGAGGTTTAGCCAAATGGTATGAGAGCATTTTCCTAACAGAGACATGGTAAAAAAAGATAGAGGACAAGACATTTGAGAGGAGAGATAGACACCTGGGTGGTTCTTACAGTATATTTGGGGCAAGATAGTTCTTGAATTCACCACAAGGGACAATAAGTTTTGTCTTTCAGATAAGGACACTAGTTAATAGACTACCTGCAACCAAAATTCAATTGCACTTCAAACTATTTTTGACAGGTGACTTATGGAAGAGCAAGCCTAGCTTCAGATGTGCTATTTTACAACTTGTGCAGTCCTTTCCTTTCTTGTGAAGTTGGTTAGTGACACTTTTTATAAAGCCTTCTGTAAACCACTGCTACAATTTTAGTGTGGGGAAATAAGCAATTTAATGTTGAATATTAATAACGATAATAACTATAATATATAACTAATATATTTAAAGTGCATATATACACTTAGGTTTTATAAACATATTTTGACATGCAAATATGAGCAAAAAAAGTATTGTACTCAAAAGACAATATTTTTAAACATTAAATGAAAGTGAAAAGATGTTCTGACACCACAAATTATAGCAACATTAATAGTAACATTATTACTTGATTTAAAAACAGCTGTTGATAATTACAGTTAAGAATCTATCTACAGTATGAATGAATTTTGCAACATTGTGGTTCAACACTGTGGCCCATTTCACATGGCGTAAACTGTATTTCCCAAGGCTATAAGGGCCCCTCTAATGGACTTGCAATTTCAAAATCCTCTATACATTTTCAATGCGATTAATGTTCGGAGATTGGCTATGCCATGCAAGGTCTTCTTGATTTATTTAAGATGTCTGCTTGGGATTGTTGTCTTCCTGAAAGGTCCATCTTCTCCCCAGATTCAGTTTCTAGGCCTATGAGATTAAATTGTACTTTAATATATCCCAGAACATCACTTTTTACATGTTACCTTCACTGCCATGTAATAGCTAGTACCATTTATAGACAAGCATCCCTATATTGAGATGTTTCCAGCTTCATTTGCTATGAGTATACAGTGGTGCCCTTGGACTTATATGTCCAACTGTCCTTTTTTCTAAATAAGATGGTCTGAATTATTGCCAAAGTGTTGTTTTTGTTTTCTCTAACTAGTATACTGTTCAGAGGAAACATGTGATAGTCTTCGGCCCTCATGACTGATGAGGTAAGTGGTAAGAGTAGCTTAATGTGGGAGCGCCCCTAGTGACGGGGAGGAATTAGACACGACTAAATTAGGGAGAAAATCGGGGGAAAATTAAAAATAATAATAATTAATTACTATACTGTTCCAAAATAGTTCTGATTTGTTTCAATTCTTATAGATGTGAATATCTATGATTCATTTTTAGCAGCGCAGTTTTACGTGGGATGTAAGAATTGAGATGATTGTAAAGATGAAGTGCATTGCTCATTTTTCTCTTTGTACAGTAGCTGTTGTTCCCTTTTGTTGTCAGGTCATCTTTCAATTCTTTTTCAAGTGACCGCTAGCTTCCTTTTTATAATCCTTATCATTAGTCTGTGACTACAATGTGAAATCTGTCTGAGGATGATTAGTGGTGGTTCCATGAACTTTCAACCTGCATATTATCACAGCAATTATACTCACAAGATACTCAAAAGAAAGTTCTTTGCTATAGCTCTGTACATTTTTTTGAATGAAAGTGTTTTTGAGTGAGACCTTTATAAATCTTATATATTTAAACAGAGTATCTAAATACTTTTTCCCCCATCAATTTACTTTTAAAAATATATATATTTGTTTACGCTTAAGAATACATATATTGATTACGTACTTTTTGTTCATATTATGATTGGGGCTCGCGAGTGGTACAGACAAACACAGAAAAGCATTCGTTCAATCTGGAGATTGGGACTTCAAATCTAGCTGATGCCATAGCCATTCAACCCGGGTCCAATGGAACACAAGAGCTAGCGCGTTCCCCTGAGTCTGTTCACTGCCCTCTGATGTTGCGTGAGCAGCAGTTTAAAAACCTGCGGTCATTTGACTTCATGTGACGCAGAGGAAGAACGTGACTACCTTCACCCTCCCTAGGTGGTAGCTGTCGTGTGTGTCTGGACAGGGGGATTGGCCATGAAAGGCAGAAATGAGAAAAAAGATGAATGGATATACTGGAATAAAACAATAATAACTAAAACAATAATGTTCAAATGACATGTTTCACAGTAAGATGCAACAAACATTTTCTGACTTTCACTCATTTTGGCCAATTGTTTTCCTTTAAGCAGCTTTGAACTTTAGCATACTTTTTTTCTGCATTTGGGAGCCATGATGCACATCCCTGTGATAATTTCTAAAGAAAAAGAGGTAATGCTTTAACACCCAAGCAACACATGGTCGCATTCTGTAAGAGACATAAGAAGAACTCAAGCCCTGCAAAAAGCAGTTGTGTTAGCTACATCTGGTTACATCTGCTATGTCCCACTCTCTAATCAGGATTTCTGAGCTCTGTTAAAAACCTGTAGGCTTACAGAAGAAAACATGGTTGGTTAAAGACTGAACAAACTGATGATAAGGTGTTCTCATCAGCTACAGTACTGAAGTAACACTGAAACTGCAAAAGGAAGAGGCTAATGATGCATAGTAAACTGCACCTTGGGTAATGTTTCTAATGTTTGTCATGATCTTTGTAATTAAAAAGGCTTTGTTAGCACTAATACCTGTCAATATATTATTGATACCAAATTGCCTGGTTACATGGCCACAAACATAAGTGCAGACTAAGTTGCCCATTGTGTCAAAGAAGTTACAGCATTTTGTAAAATCACACAAAATTATTGACTTAATATTTTGGCATTTGTGCATGTAACACAATTTTCCTATCCCTAACAGCCTGTAATACTTTTTATAGCTGTATACTGTACGGTAATAGCCGTTAACCAAAAAAAAAAACTCTTTCTCAAAACTGCTAAAAATGGTGATATCTTATTTTGCTCTAAATATGTATCACTCTTCACTGTATATCCCTTAAAATGTGATTAAATCATGGTGTTCTATTTGTTTTGTTTCCAACTCACTAAGCACAATTTTAGTACATTCATGTACAAGGAGCTATACACAGCAAAATGTAACACACCCAGCCCAATCCCATGGTGCTTGGAGGCAAATCCCAACAGGCCTGTTTCCTGCTCCCAAAGATCTCTTCATTAAATCCAACAAGAGACATCAAAATCAACCTCTGAAAAGTCTCAAATTATCAACTCTACCTGACAATATCAAAGTCAGAAATGTCATGCCAGGTAAATGACAGAAAACAAGGACTATTCCCTAGAGCGGACAGAAGAGAAAAGAGAGGAGAAAAGACAGCACAGAGTCAGGAGAGAAAGAGAGAGGGAGAAAGAAAGAGAGAGGGGGAGAGAAAGAGAGAGAGAGAGGGAGAGAGAAAGAGAGAGAGAGGGAGAGAGAAAGAGAGAGGCTGACAGGAAAACATTTTCATGTCTGCTATTTAGCCATTACAACGTAGCGGATAGGAACACCATTTTTGCATTTGCTGTATAGGAAAACTTGATAAAAGCTTAGAGTCTGGGTGGATGAAAATGTATGAGTATCTCTCTCACTTTCCCATACACACACACTCACACACACATACACACATACACATATGTCACATCATATACAAATAGTCGAGCTCATTCAAGGACCAATTATGGTCATAAGCATGATAGTGGCTGCACCCAAGTGGAAGTCACAGTTAAAGATTGATCTGGAAGATACAGAGAAGGTTTTTTTTTGTCTTTTTCTTTTCCAGTTCAGTGACATAAAACATGAAATTAATGCGAAAGGTGATGGCCCCCAGTATGATTTATTATTTGTTGTGACTTCACTGGCAAAGGGCATTAATAATGCAACTGGTTTGAAATATTTTCTGTTTATTTCTTCAATATCGCAGGCCTTTATAAAATTCTTTGATATCTGAGGTCTTTTTTATGTAGCAGATCAGATATGACTTGACAGTATTTTGCCATTTTGGAAAGTAGAAAACCAGGGCAGGCAGAAGACATTGTACACCATACTGTACGCTCAAATAAACGTCTCTAGATTTCCACAACGTTTAAGTAACAATCAAGCACCCTGAAAGCTCTGTTTCAAAGACAACCAAATGCCTGGAATATTTTCTCATATCACAATTCAAATTTACTTAGAAAAACTGATGATGAACATCCTTTAACAGAAATGAAAGTTGGTCCAAACTTAAAACACTGTAGGTGCTGCATATTCTAACAAGCTCCTCTGGGTAAGACACAGAATCTTCCCCCAAGTAAGCTCACAGTCACAAAAACCATTTAATCTTGCATCTGCATTAGATTTGCACAGCACTGTTCTGTCCATGTGTAAAGTATATTTGTTTGCAGCGACTGGGCTGTAACTCCAGAGGGCATTATCTGGCAACCACTATGTGATGGTACTTTCAAGGGTAATTGGAGTTGGCTTACATCTCTTGGAATTGAACACTAGAGTGGACAATACATACAATGGATCATTGACCATCTTACATCAGTACATAATGTAATGTGTATTCTCACTAGTGGACACCAAGGATAATATTCTTGAGTCTTACACAGGCAACATATGGGAATACACTTCAGTTCATTTTGTTCAGTGTGCACAAAGGTGTCCTAGATTTGTCAAAACTCTAAAGTAAGGTATATATGTTGAGTTATAGATGTATATTCCTGCATCTGAAACTGCATAGTCAAGGGACCTTGGGACACAGTGCTAGAACTTTACAAGGTCTGTGTGTGTGTGTGTGTGTGTGTGTGTGTGTGTGTGTGTGTGTGTGTGTGCGTGCATGTGCATGCTGGCCTCTGCCACCAGATCTTTTCAGGGTAATCTCATTGTACTTCTGTGCTCGGTCAGTGGTCAGGGTTGAGCGATAAATGTGTGGCAGACTGAGAAAAACCTTTTACACTGTAAAATCTTTTGACATTTTCTCCTATATATGGTTATAAAAACTATAGGTTCTCCTGAGCTGAAACATGATTTTATTTTGTCTTAAGCAATGCAGTGAAATTCTCTTTGTACCAGGTTGGTATGAAGTTGGGGACAGAATGCAGGGTCAGCCATGATCCCTTGCAACTGGACCCGGTAAGGTTAAGGACCATGTTCAAGGCACTGACATATGCAGCTTGGCAGTACTGGGGCTTAAACACCTAACCTGTCTCATGATTCAACAATTTAATAAATCATGATATTCACTATGTAAGGAAATCGCAAAAAAAAAAAATAGATGGCTTGCTTGCTCGACTCTCTACAACTAAACTACAAATCATGGCTTTCTCATGCTGAACCTGTTTTGAATTCCTGGGGCTACCCAATCTATAAACCTGCTGTTGGATTTTGTCATTTAAGCCACTGATTTCATTACTAGTAGCTTATACTATTCTGTGGTTTAGTGTCAGAATATAGCAATGGATTTAATTCATTAACTTTCTCACTCACTTATTCTCTATACTTTTTACCCTATATTGGAGGCCTGGAGCCTATTGCAGGGGACTCGGGGCACTAGGTGGAGTACACACATCACTGATGGGCCATTAACAGCCCCTGATTCATATAGCTACTGTAACTGCCTCGACATAAAACACCATTGGATAACTGGGCACAAATTGCATGTTAAGACAGAGCACTCAAGTAAATGGATGCGCTGTCAAGTAACATGAAGGCACTGCACGTTTTGAGAAAGAATGTAACCCGGAATGTTTTTGTTCTACAAGGAAAGAAGTCATTTTTTTTCCTACTGTTCATAATTATTATATATTATGTCATAATTAGATTGGACTTCAGCAGTATATAAAGGAAATTAAAAACTGATAGTCCAATGCATTGACCTCATTATTCAGACAAAGGCACCGAGCAACACATTCTGCAACAGCTAAAGAGAAGAGAACAAATACGCCTCTGACAACTGTCACAGTCGCCTAAATTGTAACATGGTCACCAGGCCCGACAAATAGCCCACAGAGCATCCCTTTTTTTCCCCTCATTCTTCCCAGCCACAGAGATCTCTCTGATGAGTGCCCTTCTCTTTATGGTTCTGGCTGCTCTTGTTAGCAATTTGTTCATGACTCTCTCCCAATGGAGCGATTGAGGGAGAAACTATCCATTCGTCTATGCAATATTTCAACTGAGAGGCAGTGAGGGAGCTGTGAACATAGCAACTTTAACGGCAACCTCATGCAGCAGGGAGTGGATAAGACACTAATAATTATTTGAATGTTTACAGTTCTTTTGTGCAGTGGTTGCATTGATGAGCTATAACTGGATGTCTTAAATTGTAGCAGCAAACAGGAAACTTTTTGATTACAAGTATGTTTTAAAGTCCACAACACCTGTGGTACAGTTGCTTAGTATAATAACAGATGTATCTAACTATGTTAAAGCTTTTATACTGATAATCATTTATCTGCTTACGTACAGTATGTGATAAACTCGGAGCAGTGATGGTTTGCCTGAATGGCTTATCTGGCAAATAAAGCCTCTTTTTGTGGGTGTTTTTAACATCAGGAAGCTTAGTCACACCTGTTCAATGCAGTGTGGAATTCAATCACAACAGCACACAGATTAAGGAAAAGTCTGTATGCTTTTTTCATCACGCTGCATGACTTTCCCCTAATTTTATGGAGTTTATTAAACTTCTGTTTCATTGACTTTCATATGAAGCTGGCTTAGAAACAATAAAAAAATGGGTCTCCTGGAAAGCACAGATGGGCGGTTCAGCGCACCAAGCTCAGACAAGCAAAGCACAACAAGAATCAACAGTTTTTGACTTTGGATACATTATCTATAAACTAGAATAGAGAAAATTGTCAATCTCAGTGATTTTGACTGGTACATGGTCAGAGGTGTTTTAGTATTTCACAAGCTGTTGATTCCTTAATTTTCATGCACAGCAGTCTCTAGAGTTTACGCAGAATTGTGAGAAAACATTGAGCAGCAGTTCTGTGGGTGGAAACGCCTTGTTAATGAGAGAGGTCAGAGAAAAAATGTCTAAACTGGTTGATGAGCTGACAGGAAGTCTAGAGTACCTAAAATAACCACACAACTATCATGAACTTTACAAATGTCCACCTCCGGGGTGGGGGTGGGGGTGGGGGTTTGAATCTTGTCTCCGGTCTGTGGATGTGCTCTCCCAGTGCTTGGTGGGTTTGCTCCAGGCACTTCGGCTTACCCCACAGTCCATAGACGTTCAATGTACCAAGCTGTGGTATTTCATTATGTGTATGTGGGTTGCAAGAAATGACGGTCCTCATGTCTTTCACTTAGTCTGCTGGTTTGACAATATAGGTTGTCACATATTGTAATAACACTGACCCGCTTATCCTATATCTGGTCATGGAAGGCATGCAAGGTACACCTTGGTTGTGGTGCCAATTCATTACATGGCTCATAAGTTCACACTCTCACACTAAGGGAAATTTGCAAAGACAAATTTGCCCAATGTACATGCCTTTGGACTGTGGAATGAAATTCATGAACACAAACACAAGGTGAAAAACAAATCCTTGAAATGTGAGGCCACAGTGCTAACCACTACGTCACCATGCCACCCGGATTGTAATAACAATGATGGTTTATTAATTCTTAAATTCACTCAAATCCAAAGGTTTTGGAAAAATGCCAAATTGTACGACTGCATTTTACAGCAAAATGCAAATATTTTACATGGCCACAAACACAATTGCAAGTTGATTTATAAATTTTGACAAAATTGTGGGAGGTGGATTAATAGCATTATGCTGAATAATACATAATAATATTTTGATGTAATATTTTCACACACAAACACACATGCACACACACACAGAATGGGCTCAACGATCAAAATTTAATTTAAACTGCAGAACTGCTAAAGCACCATCTGTTTTTACGAACTAATGCTTGCTCAGTGCTACACAAAACACTTACACAAAACTCGCAGAAAATCTTATGAGCAAAAGCAACTTTGTTGAAAGCTGGCTGTCAACCCTGCCCTTCATCCTAACCTTAACTCGTACAAATATGCAATCATGACACAATGCTGAGACCCATAAAGGGCTAATCTCAGACTCCATTCTGCCTTTCATTGTCATTGCAAAATAAATGCAGTCTTAAGTGATGACTAGTTTATCGGCGTAGAACAGACAGATTTAAAAGTAAGTTATCTACAGTAAACAGTCCGGACTCATGGAGTTACACTGCACCCTGTCAGATAATGGTATAATTAAGCCCTGGCCCTTCTCTTCATATGGTGAAATTATTGTCTCATTTATTACACTGTCTTGTAAAATAGGCAAATCAATAATACAAAGTACGGTATGTGTCTCAGTCAAATGGTACCAGATAACAGAGTACAGATAATTGTGCACCATCAAATCTTTATTTGATTACTGAATCAGTCACATAAAAAACATCTGTCAGTTGCTTTTTGTAATTCTTGCTTTGGGAGAAAATGTGCAATTTTTATTTCCTCATCAGTTTGTAGTAGCTACTTTGGATATATTAGTTAGTTATGTAAACATGTACTTTTATATGGGCTTTGATTAACAGTGCTGATATTAATATTTAGAAAGCAATGGGGACAATGACTAATACTGGCTAACAACTATTTCTGGCCTTTTTCTGAACGATATTTTCACATACAGTATCTCAATCACAAGCTATAGCTTGTTTTTATTATTATTATTGCACTGTACTTAAAAGTTTTATTCCATTGAAAGATTTTAACATGTTACTTGTCTAAGTTAAATTGCTATAAGTCTGAGTTGAATTAATATAGTAATATTTTATTTGATCACTTATTAAATATAAATGATAATATAATATCTTATTAAATTACAGTTTACATGACAACAGATTACATGATTACAGTTCTCATTCACCATGGAATTGGTTCAATAAGCTTATGCAATGTCATAACATTTATTTCCATCCAAATTTGCAATTTTTTTGGCCGAGATTTTGAATCTTGAGTCTTTTCCAGTACATCCCAGATAGCCAATTAATGTTTGAAAATGATAAGTCATGTTCCCAGAGCCACACTTTCATTTAATTTGTGCCTGTCTTGGCATTGTCATCCCGAAATATGCCAGTCCAATCAGGGAAGTAAAGAATGCATTTATGTGATAACCTGGTCATTCAGTACTTTCAGGTAGCCGCCTAACTTCATTTTATTGCCACTTAAGGCTGCTGAGCCTAGACCTGACCAGCTGAAGCAAACCCAGCTCATAAAATTGACTTCAGAGGCTTTTACATTTGGTACTATGTATGACGGATCCATCGCTTCATGCGGTTCCATTATCACCCCGACACACCCAATGCTCTGCAATAGGGGCAATCTGGACCCATCAGACCTCATGACCTTTTTCCATTGGTACAAAGTCCAATGCGTAGCAAAACTGAAGCTTTTTTTTTACTGGACGGTCTCACTTTTTTTCCACTCTGCTTTTAAGTCACAATCACAAGGGTTTTCCGTAACACTGTGTGCCAAATATATAACAATTAAAGTAAACAGGAACATTCATAGTGTGAAGCTCTATTAGCTATTATGAGCTAGTCATCCAGTAGTCATTCTGTGTAAGCTTTATTTAATCATGTTTAATGGCAAATAACTACAAAAAATTTGAATCATGTTTGCATAACAGCTTAAATTTAGAGTTAATTACTCTTGTAATCTCATTTCAAGTTTATCTTAGTTGGAATTATCCAGTTACCCAGAGCTGACATACTATAGCAATTAAATGTTCTATCTACATCAATGTAACCTAAACTACAGAACTCAGTGTTTTTCACACAGAGATTATAATGACAGCCGATTACAGGAAATTTGCCCACTCTTTTTAAAAATTGCCATCCTCAAGCGATTAAGTAGCAACGGACAGCCCCCTCTCGGGCAACCGCTCCTATACCTGCTTATTTTGCTACCGCGAGAGTGATGTACTGAGAGGCAGTAAATGCAGCAGATGCCAGCTGCCGTAAAAAGAATAACAAGGGTACACTGACGGCCCACATACTCTGCAGAAAAACACAGTTTCACACAGTGAACGGGCGAAACCCAGGAAGACTAAACCTCAAAAAAATAGCACCGGCAACACAGCATTGGCCAAAGACCTATAAATTTTTTTAAAAACAAACATACATACACTACTAAACAGTGTGTGTCGACGGTGTGTAGTTTTAATCACTTGTGTCACTTCAGTTTTGTAACAGTTTTGTACAGTTAATGCATGCATTATTCTTTTTTTTTCACAGAATTTTAAACAACCATAAAAGCACATGCTCTTAAATCTTTACTATTTCTTTGCCTATGTGGCCCATGTTGTTTTATTTCTTTTGCTCAGTCATGTTTATATAGCAGTCATTCTTGAGAACTGTGGCAAAACATGTCCAGCAAATAATATTGTGTTTCTCTGTAAAATTCAGAAATATTTAATATTTTGGTGGTGTAGTGGTTAGCACAGTTGCCTTGCACCTTCAGGGCCCGGGTTCGATTCCCATCTCTGTGTGCATGGAGTTTGCATGTTCTCCCTGTGCTTGGTGGGTTTCCCCTGGGTACTCCGGTTTCATCCCACAGTCCAAAGACATGTAGATTAGGCTAACTGGTGTTCCCAAATTGCCCATAGTTTGTGAATGAGGGTGTGAGTGTGTGTATGTGTGTGTGCCCTGCAATGGATTGGCAACCTGTCCAGGGTGTACACTGCCTTGTGCCCTAAGTCTCCTGGGATAGGCTCCAGGTCTCTGCGACCGTGAATACAGGATAAAGCGGTGTAGAAGATGAGTGAGTGAAAATCAGCTCCTTACTAGACCTGAAAAAGCAGTTGTCAAGAACAAGGGTTCACATTTTAAAAATAGCTAAAAAAAAAAACTTAAAAAAAAAAATTATATAAAATTTATGAAAAAATTATTTATAGCATGCTAAGTAAAATAAGTACATGTTAATTAATTAATGGCTGTTCAAAATTAATAATTTTTCTTTTTTTTTTTTTACCTCTAATTAGCAAAATTTGTGTCCTGAGATTCTGTCACACACTTCTAAAAAATAAATAAAGTCAAGTAATCTTATGGCCCACCACAAGACCCCTTCAGACTCCCTGTTTGCTCTATAACCTGTTCGACTGCGCAGCTTATTATAAGACCATTTTGACCATTATATTTTAAAGATTTGACATCGATACTGCTGTGGTCATAACATGTCAACACCGTATGCTTTAAATTATATTAAATTTGGGGTCATTTTTAGCAAAAATAATACATTTCAAGCACATTAAATATGCATCTAGCAAATTATAGAAAAAACAAACTGGCTTCCACTTACATTTCTGTTAATTTCCTGTTAATACAGTATTAATGTACTGTTTTGTTTAAAGCATGATTCATTGCTTTAAAAGGGCACAGACACATACACGCTTATTCACACAATATGCAATTGGGGAATGCCAATTAGCCTAATCTGCATGTCTTTAGACTGTTGGAGGAAAGTAAAGTACCCAGAAGAAAGCCACCGAGCACAGGTAGAACAGTGCTAACCACTAAGCCACCGTGCCGTCTAAATCACAATTCAGTAGTTTTAAAAATATGAAAGTTGGATTCGAAAAGAGTTTGATGCTAAAACTTATTTACATAAAAAAGTTTTTCAAGATGTGAAAATTGATTCCAAAATATTAAATGTTTACCATAAAATGTAATAGTTTTGTATCTGTAAAACCTCCAATATCTTTATAAGATCTCTTCCCATAGAACTTACTAGAGGTAACACACGGCTCCGCCCGCGTACATGAGGTTTACCAGCGGCTCAGGCCACGTGTGGATCCTAATGCCGCTTACTACCATAATCTGAAAAATTAATGTTTGGTCAAGTCGCTGCCGCTCCTCACGCTGCTCCAATGTTTCAGGCAGCCTTTACTTCTTCCTGTCATTTGTGCTGTCGCTGTAGACTCTCTGCAGTCTGATCCGGGATTTCAGTAGCCCTGAGTTCGGCCTAATTTAGCTCTTTTCTACCCGTTTTCTCCCCAGACGCTACCCACCATTACATTCAGTAAAAGTTTACGACAACACCGTTGGTGGTACGCGTGTGACACACACCTAGTATGACACAAAAGCTGATAATAGCATGTGACATGCCCACAGAATGACATAAAAGCTGATAATCGCATCTGTCTATTACATGTGCAAACACCACCACCCATGCACCAGAATTTCTGTTTCGATATAAAGTAGATGTCAACAACATCAGATCTTTTTCAATCACCAATTTGTGGTGTTTATGTATTAATTTATTTAGTACATTGTTCCCATAATAGTGTGTTTCTAATTAAATATTACATTTCTTAATATTAGATTTACTGTTTTAAAGGAAAAAGCAAGAATTTTTTGTAACTGGCAGTAACCAGTAAAAAAACAGTATGACAATGTAATGTATGAAATGTATACTCATAATGTCATACATAATGTCAAATGTATGACAAAAAAATCCTGTAATACACCGAAAAGATTGTTTGTTGGCCTTCACATGCATAAAGACCAATATAGACTGCGAACCAGTTTTCTCTTCCGATATCTTGGTCAAAAATTCCCATAAACACACTACTAAACCATGTGGAAAGCCTTCATTGGAGAGTTGAAGCTGTTTTAGCTGCAAAGGGTGGGCCAACATCATATTAAACCCTATGGATTAAAAATAGGATGTTACTCAATTTTTATATGCATTTGAAAACAGACGAGCAATACTTTTGGGGATATAGTGCATATTAAGTTTTTTTTTTTCTAAATAAAAACATTTTTGTCCCTGTTCTCAAGAACAACTGATAGTTGATAGGTTAAAATAAAATAAAATTCAGTTCATCATACTGTCATACTGCCCATACTGTGCTAAAAAAGGATATGTCACTCTATATTGCACAATCCAGACCCCTATATGTACAGTAGTTATTAAAACGTAGTAATGCAAAGAATGGCTATAAAATACTCTGGTTTTTAGAGACTATGTACTCTGACAAACAGTGCCATCTTTGTACACCAAAGAGTGTTTAGGTGTTTGTTGGGTTTTTTTTTTTTGCTTCATGTTACTCTTCACATTTGGGTAGATGGAGGAAAGGGTTAGTAGGTTGAATATCGCAAATGTAGCTGCCCATCCCCTGGCTACCAACACAAGTATATTTCAAACACTGGTATTAAAGTGAATGAATGCTTTTGTCATAGAGTAAACATTTATTAAAGAAATCTTTCATCATAGATCTCTCCAATATCTCCTGAGTTGAGTATCAGTCAGGACATTTAACAAGAAAAGATCCATATTGCCTTGACTCAACTGATCACAGTCTGCTCTTAAAGTATATCACTAACATAATAATAATTTATTACTTTAGTGAACTCTGTTCTGTAGCCAGAATTTAAGATTTATGAGAAACATTTTTCATTAAATATTTTTCAAAATTTAGCAGTCAACAACAGCATGTGTGTATCACAAATAATTGGACAGCAGACAGCTTGTATCTATTTGTTCAGTCTGCTGTTATGATTCATACCTTTTTCTCGAAGGTTCATGGACATTGAAACTTTTGGTAAACGGGAATGTTTTGACGCTGTCACCCCGTCTTTCTCACACAGTCACTTATGTCGCAGGCTGCCTGTTTTACCTTCTGGCTGTACTTTTTAGTTATGCTGTCATAGCTAGACTTGCCAGAGTCTAATGCTTCTATTTTGATCACAATATGAACCCTTTTAATCAACTGTATAATTAGAGCATACCACAAATTAAGCTGACACACAAAGGAATATACTCAAAGGAGCATGAATCATATGAAGGATCCTGTGACTGTCTTTCCTTGTGAATGATGACACTCAAACAACCTTATACTGTATATCGTCTAGCTAATTAATCATTTGACCACTACTTGTAATTTTCCAGCTTAACTAAGCAAAATACTGTATGTGAAATGAAGGTCATATAAAATCCTTGTTATAAGAGTTATAAAATGAGAAAATGGATGATTAACAATAAGCATGTGACATATCCTATGCTTTAAAAAATGTCATTTGCAATTTAAATGGCCTGAGGACCCATTCTTGGTCAGATGGCCAAGCCAGAGCTTTCATTTCTGAGTGTGTGTCTGTGGCTGTCCACAATCGGGGCCCAAATTTCAAATTTCCATCTGACAAAGTGAATCACGTCCAGGCTTAGACATGTTCATTAAGGAGCGATGGCCAGCCTCCCGGCGCCTCCGACAATCCATTTGTGATTGACGTAAAGGTCATGAGATTGGACACAGCAAATGGGCATCTGGCTGAAATTAGGCTTGCAAAGGCCAGTGCATCTCAGCAATGAGATCTCCCAGAGAATAGCAGCCATATCAAGCCAGTGTGATTAGCACAAAAACAAACAAATAGCTCCCTGATTAGAGATCGCACTCGTCCATATAACCACGTTTGATTTAGCATACAGGATGTTGGCAAGAGATTGTAATGTACCAATAAAAAAATGCTTAAAAAAAAAGAATGAAAAGTACAGCAGGAATAAGGATCAGAGAATAAATATTGCAAATGAAAAGATTTTTTTTGTTGTTGTTCTCAGAAATGGGCAGTCTGACAACTCACACATGGTCAGAAGAACTGTTGTGTCTCTCGAGTGTAAACTTGCAAAGCCTGTTATGCCACTGAATCAAAAGAACGATACAAGAAGGAGTGTGCTGACTTGTCACATTATGCCAGTGGGCTTACAATTTACACAATCTGCATCATCAGGGCAAATAGTGTATGCCTATAGATTAAATTCCTGTCTGCGTGGTGCTGTGTGCCATTAAAATAAATGGATTATGCTTGTATCATAATGTATCTGCATTCAGAGTCATGTGTCTCCTTTAAACCACTTTCAGAAATAAGCACACTACCATTCCTTAGACTTGGCTTCCAAGAACTTTTAAATCCTTGCGAATATGAAAAATATAAGCCAAGTAAAAATATCCTCCAAGAATTTAAACTATATGTCATAATAACAGAAACTGACACATGCATGCGCAGTCATACTGTAGAGCGTGACATAGCAATCAAAGAAGAGCACTAGTGTGTTAGTGCCTGTACTAGATTATTTATTTTGGGCATTTTGTTAATTATTAATTATTCATTTTATGCTTTCACTTTATACTTCATATACATATATTTATCTCTGTAGTAGAACCAATTTTGTACAACAGCATATATTTTAGTCATGTGTTCTGACTTTTATTTATGCTTTAAAAGAAAATGCAGTGGAGAAAAATCACTGAAAGTAGCGCCGCCCTTTGCTATACATGCTATAAAAAATTAAGAATGCACAGTAAAGGTTTGGTAGTGGAAATGTAACAGTTTGTATTAGAAATGGTGGAGGAAATTGATCCAGTTACGTATTGTGGGGACCTTTTTGTGTGGCAATACATGTGTCGCTATATTGACTCCAAAATATTTTTTTTATTATTATTTATATGTTTGCATTTGAGATTGTAAAATGTTGCAGTTCCTCCATAATCCTACAGTTGGTGCTCTCTAAACTATTCACACATTGGCAGGCAGCACAGCATCCCATTCAGTAGAAACAAATTTTATCTGAAAAAAATATTATATTTAATCAGGATATTTATAAAATTGTGATACAGAAACTCAATACAAATCAAATTGGCACATAGGTATTATGATAATATTGTACTGGGTGGTACATAGTGATTTCTATCCCTAGTTTGTACACTGGTCATGAAATGAGGCAAAAGTGAGGTACAAATCTGATAAATCATGTATATCATGACCTGACAGCAAATAAAGCGTTACCGGACTGGACACACTACCAGTGCTCTCTATGAAACAGCCTTGATATTTTACTTTTTTAACCCTCATCATTATCAAAAAAACACCAAATCCCAATGAACACCTACTGTACCTAATCTGACAACATAGATCAGACTAGTGACCCTGATTGAACATATCCTTTACGATCCTCAGTAGAACACATAGAATCAGTATCACTTATTCTGTGTTAAAAAAATGCTAAAAAAAAACAATATTTTAGCATTTTAGCCCCTTCAGGAAAATAAGTGTTGTTTTGATTATTATCACTGTTTGTAGTTTTCATACGTCCATGCTAACACACAATGACATGATCACCCTATCATTCATGAGATTTACATCAAGCATTTTAAGTTATTCACATCTGAGCAGTCGTTCTGCTACCACACTCATAAATTCAACTACATCTATGCATATGCATGTGCAGTCCATCTCCTCAATGTCAAACATGATGAACGATTCACAAGTCTCTCATTACTAACGTTGAGGCGAGTATTTAAAACGTTGGAGTACTGATTTAAGATCTAATCCCAATCGTTTAATCTGCTGCAAAGCCAAAAAGAATTCTCGTGCATGCACATTTAAGAGCTAGTCTATACTGTTTTTCCTCTTTTGTGAACAATCTAGTAACACTGGAAACAATCCAGAACCAATCAGCCCACCAGTCTCCTGTTATTTAGGAGCCACTACTTGGTCTCTCTCTCTCTCTCTCTCTCTCAGCCTCACTTTTAACACCAATATCCTTTTCAGATTGTGGATCAGCATAAAGAGGCATGTGAGATTAGGCTGAAAACAAATTCTCTTGCCTTCAACAACATTATCACTTTCACATTTTATTCATAAAAACATAATATTACTAGTTACATACAGCATGCATTTGTCCCCAGGTACACAGTCTTAATTACATCTGTTTTATTAGAGAGCTTTAATTATTAGAGCAATGCCCCACGGTACAGTACACCTCCGCGCAGCAAATTACTAGTGGAAATTGTGACAAATGTTCAATCGATAGTTGTTGCTCATTCCACTGCCATGCGAGCTATAACATAGCTAAGTAACCATGACAAATTTACCTACCCTTTCCCCCCCAGGTACCATGAAAGCCATAACATATGAATAGCTCTAAATAGTACATACCATTGACTGATCAAATGGAACCATTACAGAATCATCCTGATTTATCCTGAGACATTTCTCTCCTGGCACAAAAAAAAAATTGAGAAAAGGCTAGATTACATAGTGTTAGCAAAAAAAAAGTTTAATCTTTTGTAAAGCTGCTTTTCTGATAGGTTTACCTTGACCTTTGCTGGGAATAAATTAAATTCCTTCTAGTTTGAACAAATCCCATTCAATTTCCTTCCACGCAGCTTGGAATAAAATAAAGAAGTACATGTGAGATGCTGCCACAGTCCCCTGTGTTATATTTTAACCCAAATTTTTACTAAAAATTAAAACAATGACAAACTAGCCTCTAAGCATTAGGTTCCTCATCTGTATGTTCATGAAAGTATCAGCACACTTTTGCTTGGGGGCATGCGCTTCCAGTCACAAAATCACTATCTCATCATGTTTTTTGTCCACTTTAGAGCAATAATTCTTGTTCACCTCAAATGAAAGGCAATAGCACTCATTGCAAAATAAATGTTGAGTAGCATTTCATTAGATGGTGTCTATCCTTACCTGATTACCTCAAGAGAACTTACCCTACTTTCATGCTAAGAATTATGTGACGGAAAAGTAACAGATGCTGTTGGTCTGGATACAGTCTGTACAAGGTCCAAAACTGTTGCTAAGCCATGATCAATCTGAGCATGACTGAAAAATCATCAAAATAATTTTCAACATTCCCATCACTTATTCTAACAAGGTTAAATGACTGGCTCTACTTCAACTGAGCATTTAGGTTTAATCTAGGCTTACAGCACAGTATATGCCTGTTTCCAAGAGTTTAGAGGCTAACGTACCAAACTCAAACCTACGTAGTATCTCCATCTAAGCTAAAGAGGCAGAGAAGGAGAAAGAGAGAGTCATTGGGAAACGGTGCTGATCAAAGCTGGTCAGAGAGGGCGGAATGTGTCAGCTGCCCTTGTGATGTCAACAGCTGGCTGTACCAGCTCTCTGAGTACACACACCCAACCAAGATTTAGATTCTATAAGCCTCTCCCAAGCTGTCGGCAGCCTCCCTAATCAAATATGAATTGTCCTGTAATGCTTCGCCTCTATAGAAAGATCGAAGTGAGTGAACAGCAATAATTCTACCCAATGAACTCTTTTATGGAAGAAATGACAAGAACTGTGATGGCTTGCCGACAACAGGGTGCACACTCTGATCAAGACGATGACCGATGCAGCCTTGCTCCTGTGTCTGGCTAAACTCGGTTTTGATATTATTAGAGAAGCTCTAAAAAGTACAAGAGCATTTAAAGGATATGCCCACCCCAAATAAGCCTTTTAAATTTTAAGACTACAGCTTTCACATAAATATTATTAATATAATTCATATTATTATTATTATTGGTAGTAGTAGTGGTATCATTATTATTATTGGTCAGACAACAATCATTATTGAGTCTTTTCTAGAAGCTAAATTGCACTGCATTAAATGGCCATAAGGTAATTTTTTGTGCAATTTTTAATAGTAGACTCAAAAGTGTTCAAAAATATTTGTTTTTTTTTCACATTCCAACACGCTGAAGCTGAAGGCCAATTCACTCCAAAAACATTTTTAACACTTTTTTCATCCCCGTCTCATACAGCATGCATTTCACTGAGCAGATACATGTGTTTCCATTAGAACCAAGTTACTTATTTACTACATGCTGTAAAACATGTTTGTTTGAGGTATTAATTCCTTGCTAGTCCACTATACATTATTCACCCATGGTTTCCTAACAGCAGTGTCAGCCTGGTGAGAATTACACTGGGGTGAACCCAAACACGCCACAAGTTACCGTTAACACCGATACCGAGACACACCAGGTTTACTAGCTGGGACAAAGGTCACACCCTGCCCCTTTAATCCCCACTTCCACTGAAAGTGATTTCTCAAGGCTTCAGAGCATCTCCTCACTACTAGAACCTGGAACCATGCATTATTTAATAGCACTTAATGCTGTAACTCCATTTCTGTTGGAAAGAGAGTACACCATGCTCGGGTGCTTTGGAGGTTGAATGTGTGCCTGATGGAGAGGAAGATTTTTTTTTTCTTTCTAATTCTAGGCTTGGACAACAAAGTTAGCAGTTAAATAGCTTTAAAATGTGAAGCTTTACAACAATCACAGCAAGACTGTTTGTTAGCCAGGTATTTTACTGTCAAAGCTCCACTGATTGCGCTGTGAGAAAATAAAGTTCTTTGTGCCTGCTAAGGAGCATGCTCTGTGAAGTATGGACGTCTGGCAAAACGGACGTCTGGTGTGCGCCTGCATTTACAAAAAAAATGTAAAAAGAAAATCAAACACAAAACTGTCGATTATCACTTCCCACCTGCAAAAGTGTACAAAAGTGAGATAGCATACTGTACAATGGCACAGATTTTCTGTCTGTTCACTCTAACAAATGCCAATGTCGTCCGCCAAGCTAAATTGCCATGGTAACACACTACTTGATGACTGCCAATAGAAAAAGAGAAAAAACACACACAAGGCCTCTGAAACACTCAAACTGCAAAGAAAAAAAAACTAATTTCATATACTTATTATAAAAATAAATTTTTCATAAAAGCATAAAACAGCTAAATTGACTCATTGTATTCAATGTGTTTCAGTTATGTGCTTTTTCATGAGAAATTTTTAATTATTTAAATAAATATTTCTTCACAGTTCTCATTAAAATACCAGCTGAGACATACATCTGAAAAATTTTCATTCTGGGAACAAAGTTATTCAGTTATTTAAGGACAATGGGCTCAGTAAATCTGTAAACGCAGACCTTCCTAATGACTTGTTCTTACCTTTTACTCAGTTATTCCACAATCTTGTGTAATTGTGGGAAATCAACTATGCAAAAAGACAGCAGTGTTGTGAACAACTAATTAAACTAAATTAAGATGTGGCATAAAAGAATGCATGTTTGGCTTCTTGAAAGCTGCAGAGGTTAAAGGTTAACGCATTAATAATAGACATAAGTAAATTTGCCCCCTCTCACATGAAATCACTACAAAAAAATTGGTCTGCAGAGTCACTTAACCTGCAGGCATGGTGGTAACTGCCATTATCATAAAGCAGGCTTTACTCGTAATTAGCATTTTAACTGAATGATTGTTTGATTAGTGATTGTTCAAGCAGCTGCAATAAATTAAAATAAAAGCAAAGCCCTGATACTGAGGCTAAATTAAAACTGTTTTGACAACCAATCTAAAAAAAAAAAACACTGTGTCTACATGGCCTATTTTAAGTTTTTACTTAATTTGCCTTTGCTGTTTATAGCATTAAAACGCTCTGTAGAAATTGATACACAATAATATAATCTATGGCAGCAAACATATTTTAACAAAAAGATAGATTGCAAATCCATCTTGGAAAAACATATCCCTCTTAATGACAATATATTTGGATTGATAGATGTTATTCTGAAACGATGCCTTTAAAACAGTATAACAAACTGTTAATCTTTAAATATGCAATTAAAGGGAGCATGAGCATTTTGTCATGTTCCCAAAAGCCAAAGAAAAAAAAAGGATTGCATGGCTGCCTGAGCAAAAGCGGGCACACTTTCGCATGCACACACCCACGGAGTGCTGGGCAGAAGATGAAGGGTGAGCTCCTTTGGCACGCACTGGCTCTCAGAGCAGGTGTGAGATACACAGTGGCTAATTTAAGCTAAAGTTCTGCACCGGAGGCTCCTGAAGCAGGTGCAGAGCTGCAAAAGGGAGCCCTGAACTCCAGCCACTGAGTCCGCATCAATTACAAATGACCCTAATGATTTTATTACAATTATTATTGAGCCAAATCCCCCAACTCACTCACGCCCCATTCATAAACCATACTACTTTCTTTTTTTTTCTCACCCCTTCCCGCTCCAAAACCCTCACTTTGGTTTGCTATTAGACACAGTAAACGGTAATCAATGTCCCAGGCTTGATGTTTTATCCAAACAGTTTATCAAAGCTGTGGCTCAGACTGTAGGTGCCCTCGTGGATGTAGCTGTCAGACATAAATCACAACCAATCTATACCGCATTTGTTTATATGTCTGTAATTTACAGTCATGCCAGCCGTGTCCTGGCTGTATTTACAGAGAAAATATGTGAAGGACAGATGGGGTGGGGAGAATATATCCTCATCCTCAGCTTCATATCACATCAGGCTGCCTTCTCCATCACACATGAGAGCACGGAAGAAAATCTAATGAGTTAATGTCTATTTCTCTCAATTTTTGAGGCTAAATAAAGTAACAATTTTAACAATATTTTTATTCCAGTCTGGTCACATTTTGCTTTCCTAACTGGACAATCTAGTTGACTGGATAAGCATGAACAAAAGGCAATTAAAAGTGAATACTTTTTTTGTTTTTTCTTTTGTTGCAGAAGACCCTTTAACCTCGAACTACCCCTGGTGACTTAGAATTAGACGAAAACATCAGATTTCCAAAACATAAAAAAAACTCTTTAAAAGACACCTGAGCTCACAGGCTACGAAAAGCCATATAACAGGCACATTGACTATTTTTTTTGCATGGGGAAAAGGGAATACTGTAGATGGACGGCGTGCTGAAGAAACATCTTATCTCCAAAAACAGGAACAAAAACACTTTTGTTTGCACAAAGAAAATAAGTGTTTGGTGGGATTTAAATGCATGGGATTTTTTTTTACATCTTCTCGAAGACGAATGTGAGTTTCCAAATGATGTGAAGCATAAAAATGGGTAAAATCTGATTTACGAGGTTTCTGCCGCACACGCCAATGAGCCACTTTACATAAAACTGCCTGCTTCACCCTCACCACCTACACAGCTATGCTGAATTAACACCTACGATGGTCGTTTATGTCCACTGAGACTCGAATAGATACTAAGCATGTTTTATTAGTGCATATCCCTTCCTTTTGACATATCATAACTGATCACATCAAACATTCTCTTATTCTATAAGCTTTAATTGGCCTACTGGCCACTGACTCTTCAACACATCATGTACAGTATAATGCACAGCTGTGCAAAAAGTTCACACACTGTTTTTAGGATAGGGTTGCTGTGATTCAATCCATCACTTTGAATACTTTTTGCATAATTGCGGTCGAAAAAAAAGGTCGAACTTCTAAGAGAAAATATACCAGAACCAAGCCAATAAGCCTGTGAATTGAGTACGTGAATGGCCGTTTAATATCCTAATTATAAAGAAGAAGCACTTAAAAACCAAGGATAATTTTAAGAACAGGTATAAAATCTATCCAGAAAAGAGACAACATGGACAGCCTTAGACTTTTCAGGGTTTTTTTTGTTTTTTGTTTTTGTTTGTTTATTTACAGTGGTGCATTCATCATTTACATCTCAATAGCCTAATCAGATCTATGTACAAACTTTAGCATCATAACAAAATACAGTGTATCAAAAGTTTACCTACTGTATAGTAATATCAAAGTTGACAACATAATTCTGCATGTCATGTGTGTTAAAGCTCAGTGAGGCTGCAGCTCCAATCAGCAAAGGCTGCGAAGCTACTCACCGTAAAACACTATCTCTCACACTACTTGATGATCAGACTCAAAATGCATTTTATCGACCAGCAAAAAGCTTCGTTTCGGACTTTGCAGTGATTGTGTATTCCATCCTGCACGGCGTGTGTTGCTGTCTGAATCGACAGGAATTGTAACGTGCACGTCGGCACCGGCTTCATCTCAGAGCGCCGAGCAAAATAAATAAAGCAGAGGGTTTTGTGCTAAACAGCTCCGATACTAGGAGAACAGGTACACTCTTTACAGTGTATAATACTCCACAGACGCGAATTAATTACTCTTTAAATCATTTATTCATTCAGAGCTGCGTGTTTGAACGTGCGGTGTGTTTAGGTGAACGCGCGTGTCACATTAAACGCATTACTGAGCGGAATGAACACCTCTGGCACGACTATATATTAAATCTGTTGTTTAGAAACTCGTCACAGATGTGGAACAAGGAAAGTTCAGAAAACGCAGAGATTGTTCAAACGATTTCATTAACTTTTGGGGGGTAATTCAACTCGTGTTTCCCCCCCCAAAAAAAAAACAGAACAACATTTAAGCGCATCAGACCTCTCGTTTAAAAAAAAAATCACAAGTTCTGAAATCAATCAGAGAGCTTTTAATTGTTTCATCTCATTCGAAGGAATTTTCCACACATGCAAGTGACAAATATTGAGATTGATATTTGTATATCTGCGCGTAACGGTACACATGCACTATTTTTATAATATAATATATATATATAATTTTTTTTTTCAAAGCCTTTGTTTTGTATCTATGCTTAACGTGCTATAGACATATGAGATCAGAAATATACCCAGGATGACAAGTGTAAATAAGGACGGGGACGCTTACCCACTGTAGAGAAGCCGAGCAGGAGCGGCGCGTGAGCGTTTTTTGGAGCGAGTTCCTCGCAGTTTACAGCTGCTCCTCGAATAAGGCGCGAGTCGTAGCGTGTGCGCGCGGCGCGCTCGTGCACCCGCCCAGCGATCAGAGTGCGCGCGAGCCGCGGAGCCTCTGGTGGCCGCGCAGAGAAACTAGAGAGAGAGAGAGAGAGAGAGATGACATGTGTGGAGTGATGATGGAGCGACGAAAGGTGGGTTACTTAAAATACCGCCTCCAAAAGCCTCCGGTTTCGGGAAGTTTTTTTTGAGTGTTAGACTAGCAGCAGGTTTTTAAATCAGCGAGTCGATGTGCGCGCGCGTGTCAAGGAAGAAGGTCGTGGTGGGGAGGATGTTTTTAACATTATTACATCTCATGTAATATACAATATAACATCTCATAACAGAACACTGGTAGTAATACTACTACTACTACTACTACTACTACTAATAATAATAATAATAATAATAATAATCACCATCAAAGGGGTGTTGTTGTTGTTGTTGTTAAAGTATATTATCAGTAACCAGCTATTGTGAATTACTTGCATTACTACAGCAAAATTCAAGTCAAATTAGAACTTGTAATTAAAAGACATAAAACAGAACTTCAAGCACAATATGATTATGAAACTCTT
>JAOVVB010000016.1:9407524-9417822 GCA_028570985.1 Heterobranchus longifilis
TGATTTTGGATTTTTTAGCTTGTAAAATATGTCCAACTTCCTGTAACTGCATCTAAATTAAGGCTTAAGTGAGTAATTAGGGAGGGGGGGAGCGGGGGAGCTGGGAAGCTGGGGTCAATTGTAATAGAGCACCCATGAAGCAGAGAGGGTTAAGGGCCTTGGTCAAGGGCCCATCTGGGCAGCTTAAACCCTCGATATTCTGATCAGTGACCCAAAGCCATTATTGTTGAGCCACCAGTGCCCCATTTTTATTCTTTTTTATTTTAGATAAGTTTACACCAACTTTAAAATGAAAACAATTCCAAACTTTCGTACATCTAAAGTTTTTATATACTGTCATGGCCAAAAAAAGAAAAAAAGAAGCGTCAAACTGTAGTCCTACCTCAAACAAAGAAAACAACTAAGGAGATTTAAAATTACAGGACTTGGGTTAGTCACATTATTAAAAACCTGCAAGGATGAACTGTCAACTTTGTGAAAGAAATGTATTTGGCGGGGCGGGGAGGAGGGAGGAGTGGGGGATGACCATGATCTCTTAAACTTTTGCTTAAGTTGCATCATAAAAATCTACAGTAGAAATCACAGCTATGTTTTATACTGAAAGGAGGAGTATGTCCACGTGTACGAAGCGTTGAGAACTCAGATGATTGGGACTAATCTTCTAGAGCAATATTATGTGGACATAAAATGCAGTCAGCTGACAACCTGAATGTACTGAACAGTGTTGGGGAATGTTACTACTATGTTCTGAATAATGGATGAAATTTTTGCAAAAGTAACTACTGTAAGTAACTGAGTACTTCAATGGCAGACCTAATGCGTTAGATTACTTGTTACATCAAAAAAGTCATCTGAGTACTCTAACGCATTACAAAGTAACACCCAACACTGGTACTGAATGATCATATCAATGTATTTGTAAATGAGTAGGAGCATGAGGAACACATGAATTGGTCACTACATTGTGTGCTGTAATTAAAGCTATCATTTCATATCAGTACCATTTTTTTTTTTGATAATGTAAATTAACATTCAATAGCCACAACTGAGTTGTGTGTATTATGATTTATTATTGATAAAACAATGAAAACTACTGCAATACTGTTAAAATATTTACTTTATGCTTTAGGAGTGATATAAATCGTCAAACATCCACAAAATCGGGTGTTCATCATAACATGTCATAGTGTGTATAAAGTGGTTTATAAAAATAATTCCCATTATTTATCCTGAGGATGTTTTTGACTGATTCTTAAGTATTAGTTAAGAAAGGTAGACATGTACTGTACAAATGCACAAATGCATTTATTTATTTGTGTCAGTGAGTAATGCATAAAAAATCTACTTGAACAGAAGTGAATGAATTTAATAAATCCGAACATTTTTTTTCTGATACATCATTACAACAGATGTCAAGATGTTCACACTCTGAACACACAATAATAGCACTATATTGAAATGTCCCCCCTCCCTTATTATTTTCTGACTGTGACAGTCATCGAACTGTCAAAAAGGCATTTTGACATGCCTCCCTTTGCAAATTGAATTGGCAAGAACTCATTTAAGATTTTACTATCTGACTTGAAGATTCACAAAATGGAACAGTGATTACATAATTGGCTGTTTTTCCTCTCAAAAACATTTCCATCATAGAAAAAAAAATTCTTAAAAGCTGTATAATTAAAGCTATGCTTACAAAACACCTCCCATTGCATAATTTCAGGATGTAACTTACTGTACTTTCTATGGGTGCAGAATAAACACAACTGTTTATCTGATGAACACAAAACAAACATACAGTACATCCATGTCTCATGAGTATTTAAGTTTGCAGAGTTTTTACATCCATAAAGCTTTTGGATGTTTGACTACAAACAGATGGTCTGGCCTGGAATTTCTATCTCACAGGGAGACTTAATCAACTCAGACTCAGTTATTTATCAGGATGTATAATACCTATAAAAACTTTTTATGCAACCACTCTTCTATTCAGCATTGTCAAAGTTTGTCACAGAACACTTATTCTGACTTTTGACTGCATGATTGCATGACTGGATATGTGGACATAGCCATCTGCATTACTCACACGTAACAACATTGATTGGACCTCTGCAAGGGGGAGCAACCTCAGACAAGACCTAAGTGGTGCAGAACTAATTTTTATCCTTATATTATGCGGTAGGCATGAGAGGAAAACACGCCTGAGGGGGGTTATCAATGAATAATAAATTCATTTCAGTATGTACCTTATTCGCCACACTTATGCCAAATCCCTTATCTCTCCCAGTGGAACTGATTGCTTAAACAAGCATGGTGAATACACATTGGAGACTAGCTGCAAGCTGCATGTTAAAAACCACCACATGCACTTATTTATTTCTCCCAAGGTACTAGGCTGATATTGTGTGTGATGCATACCTGAAATGGAAGGCCTTTAATAGATCAGTATTATCATACTCATAGATCATAGGATGAGGAGTATGCTACAAAGCATTTAAAAGATGATGTTTCAAGGTCTTGCAGCAGCAATGTGTCTGCTCGGTGATGATATGACACATGCTAAATTTCAACTGTCAAGTTAATATCTGAATCTGGTAGTAGGGAAAATCACTTAAAAAATATAGCTTTGGCTTTGGATTTAGGAGAGAAGGTGGATAATAGGGAGTGGGGAAATGTATGCCTCCTATACAACCCCTCCTCCATGTTCGCACAACACTATACTTTTAAATATAGCCTTTAACTTCATCATAACTTGTGTGGGGTAAATTCCTACCAACAAAATTTGGATCAAAACCACTGTATTTACATGAATAGAATATAAATGCAAAAAAGACTGTTGGCCACCTCTGCTGTGGCAACATGCTGATTCATTTTCTTAGTGCCTCTTTCTAATTAAACAAGGCTAAAAATGAGGTACAATGAGTTCATGTAATCATTAAACTCGAGCTATTGCAAAGTGTGGGCTTAATTCTTCAGAAAAAAAATCTAATGTGGATAGTTTTCTCTCTATCCGTCTAGCTAGGCTCATAAATGTTCAGACATTCAGAATTCATGATTAAGAGCCATAATTACCAGGAGTCATTGAAACTTGCCACATTGTACAGTTTGTAATTCGGTTCCAAACGATGATATTATAATACATGCAATAAACTGTTTCACTTTATATAGTACTTTACCAAAAATTGGAGGATTACCACAGGGTATATGGCACTTTTAACCAACGTTCATATTCAGTGTTTATCGTATGCTACATAACTTTGTCCATAACAAATGACATGGTTTTTAAAATCTTATCGTCTTTCTGAGATAAAAAGATGCTAGTGTAAGATTTAATTCTCATCATCCACATCATGTTATTTGATGTTCACAGTTCTTTATGGTAGATTGTAGAATTATTTTATGGGAGGCTGTAGCTCAGGAAGACTTAAATGTCAGGTGGGTAAAACACCCCTTAGATTTTGTAAGCAATGAGACTGAGATTAGTCAGCCTGCTTCCCTGACGCCTTTGAAATCAGCATTGACTGAGAGGGCTCATAGGAAATACAGTGACAGGTAAAATGAAAACAAATTTGATTATTTACTCCATCACTCCTACATCCAAAAAACGTATGACTTACATAAAAACACAGATGATACAACCAAATATATCAAATGTGAGGGTTTGTGTGCACACAACATGTTTTTTATGCTGTTGATAAGGCCTTGTGATGTAATGCACTGCTTAACCATAATAGTTTTATTCTCAACTTAGTGATAGATATTAAATATGAAATTAAATAAGCCAATCTTTCGCAATGCTGAGGGTTCATCACTGTGCTTTCAGATTGTAATAATGCATTGAACAGTTTCTAATGCAATTCCAGTAATTTCAGCAATTCCCTTAGTTGATTTCTTTGCTTAATGCAAGTCTTTTTGATTCTGTTTTTGTTTGAAACATTTTTTTGACCAGGTGTGTGTACTCAAACACACACCAGCCACTTCATTAGCTACACCTAAGTTCAACAGCTTTTTTCGGCAAATATCTTACCAGCCAATCACACAGCAGCAACTCAATACTTTTGCATGCTATGTACACAATTTATGTACAGTATGTGGACATAGTCACAACGATCTGCTGAAGTTCAAACCAAGCATGAGAACAGGCAAGAAAGATTATACAAGTTACTTTCAATGTGGCTATCCTTTGAGTGGCAGATATCTGGGCGAAAACGCCTTATTGATGCTAAAGGTCAGAGAAGTTAGGCCAGACTGATTTGAGCCACAGTAACTTAAATAACACCTCATTACAGCCAAGGTATGCCAAAGAGCATCTCTGAATGCACAACACATCAAACCTTGAAGCAGATGGACTACAGCAACAGAAAACCCCATTGGGTGCCACTCTTGTAAGCACAGAAAACTGAAGCTACAGTACACATGGGCTCACAAACAGAGGATTGGAAAATGAATCTCTCTTTGCTGTGCAAATTAAATTTTAGGGTCAGAATGTTGCATAAACTACAGGAAAGCAAGAAACCATCCTGCTTTGTATCACTGTTGGCGCTGTAATAAAGTGGGGGACATTTTCTTGGCAGACTTTGGGTCGCTTACTACCAATTAAGCAACATTTAAATACCACAGCCTACCTGAGTATTGTTGCTAACAATGTCTATCCCTTTATGACCACCAAGATACAGTAACATGCCCCAAAGCTAAAATATTTCAAACTAGTTTCTTGAACATTACAATGAGTTCTCTGTACTAAAATTGTCTTCACGGTCACTATTGTAGATCTCAATGCAATAGACATTGAGACACACACCTAGGAACATCCCACACCTAGGATGTGGTGGAATGGGAGATTTGCATCATGGAAACACAGCTGACAAATCTGCAGCAACTGCATGATGTGAAGACATATCAATATAGATGAAAATCTCTAAGGAATTGGTGAATCTATGCCACAAAAATTAAAGGGCATGTAGCTTTGATAGCAATCTTCGGCACATCTGTATTGTTGGGTCAGGTGTTTCTTATCTTCCTCCTTCCAATACCCCATAGATTCTTTATGGCATGACGACTATAGAGCACAAGTTCCATTCTTTAAAGCCTACAATAAATAAATCTCATTAACATCCTGTTGAGCTACATCACATCATCACTATTCCATCATTCTCCATCTTTAAGTATATCACTTTAATAAACACATATCAACTGTGCCACATATATTCAATATTCTCAGTTCTCTGGCTCCCACAAATCATAACCCACCATTAGTCCTATCTTACACGCCTATAGGCTACTAATTAGAGAGACTGCACTTAATTGACAGAACAGTGGTGGAGTAGTAAGGTCTTCCTTCCATTTCTACTGCTTCTTCTTTGCATATCGACACCTACAGTAGCAGAGTACGTACAGTACCACACACAAGACCACTCTGCTCGTTTGAAGAAATTACTGCAAAACATGTCCATTCATATTTGGGTGATGTTTTGGGTGTAAAATCTTGTTGAGCTGGAGTTGGCCCACGGGCTGCGAGTTGAATAGGATGACTCCATAGGGTTCAGGTCAGGCAAGTTGGCTGGCCAAGCACTGTAACATCATGGTGAGTAAAGAGTAAAGGGACTCTGGATTAGGTGGTGGAAGTTGTGCTGGAAAAGGAAATCAGCATCTCCAAAAAGCTTTTCCCACATGGAACTTTACACTGGACTTCAAGAAAGTTGGATTCTGTGCCTCTCTGGAGTCTTCCAGACTCTGGAACTTTTATTTACAAAAGAAATGCAAAAATTACTTCCATCTAAAAAGATGGAAGTAAAACAATCTGGACCACTGAACAATCTTTTTCTTCTTCTCCATACTTAGAATGCAACAGTTGTAGTATATTTCCTGAAGACATCTGTGCGTGGTGGCTCTTGAAGTACTCCTGCCTCACTCCTCTCCTTGTGAAGCTCTCCCAGGTTCTTAAATCAGCTTTGTTTGTGTCACCTTCTCGACAACTGTCAAGTCAGCAAGCTTTCCATTATTGTGGTTGCGTATAATGAATTACACCAAGACATATGAGGTATTCATATTGTATGAATAGTAATATTAACTCATTTAAAATTAACTTTTGTATAAATAATTTTTGAGATACTGGATTTTTGATTTTCATGAGCCATAAGCTGTTATCATTTAAATTAAAACAAAAACATTTTTACATATTTTACTAAACCTTTAATGAATCTATAATCTAGTTTCACTTTTTAAAATAAATAATAATAAAAAATAATTTAAAGGTCCATATTTTACTATTTCATTAACAATTTAGCATAGGTCCCCAACATTGTGTATGTACAGTACAATATATGATGCTTCAAATATATACCCCTCAGATAATGCATTTGTAATACTTCAAATTCCTTCTGTTTGTATGTAACTCAATTACAGAGCCATACCCTGAATGGAACAGCAGAGCTAAGCACAGCTGGGAGAAGCTGAAGAAAAAGCCAGGGGGGCGGTACCTTCTTATATGATGTCATATTAGTGGGGTAATCTAATTGGCTTGTTTAAGCCCCAGCCAATACAAAAATAATAAAAATTAAAAAAAATACAAAAACAGGGACGTTTTTCTCACATTTTTTGTGAGTTTACACACATTGGAGACCTACCTGAATGTAAAAAGATGACTGATTTTTGCAATAAATTTCCCTTTAAGCTGCAACAAACTATTGCTGTATGTGACTTATTGCAGACAGATAGTAAAAAATCAAATAGCACCAATCATTCAAGCCTTGCTTTTCCTCCTAAGCTGTCTATACCACTCCTCTTTTGTCATAATAACTCAGGAGTAAGCACAAAACCCTGGAAGCATTGATCAAAGTAACAAACGTTTTAAACATTATGTCCCTGCTTACACATTTCTTCTGTATCTCACTTGCCAGCACTGAATGCTCAACATTTTGTCTGAGGTACATTAAACACCTCACATGCTTTAAATGAATCGCATCAGCCTGCATGCAGAACAGTGACATATTTTATGTGTCCAGTTCAGGACCTACGCCAGGTGAGTTATGTCTAGGTCTGTAGATACATAAGAGAATTGATTTATAATGTGGAAGCACATGAAGAGAGGAAATTATACAATTGTTCATTAATAAAAAGAGTTCACATTTGCATTACAACAGAGGTCTTTCAATTCAAAGACAAAGCAACTTGTAAGCTTGAACCACCCAAATGGGGGGAGGGGGGGATAATATCTTTCAAGACCTCTGATTAAACGATTTAGTTGAAAAATTTGCATATAAATTTTATTATACATGTTTCACCAACTTTGAAGGCTGGTTCCTAGGTTCACAGAAGCTTTTTGACTTCAGGGCTACATAACTAATTAGATTTTTATCTTGTGGAGCAAAAGCAAAAAAGTTAAATATGTGAAGTATTTTTTTTCCCACTGTTAACAGAGAAAGAGGTTATAGCCAAATACCTTTTTTCACAAGGGGGAATGCTGTCTTTGACCTGTTTTAGTTACAGAAACTGAGATAATTATCAGTGTTAAGATTACCTTATCATGTTTTTGTCATGATTTTTATGATGTGCTGGATGTAGCATCACAGCAATTTTGCTCATTGGAGCACTATGTAATTGCGATGAGCAGTATGCAGCTAGAGGTTTACTGCATGAATACTCTTTTACCCGTTTCTCTGCTGGGGCCCTGCGGTTTTCCATGGGCTGTAATTATTCTTGCCGTTTCCCTTTTTCCCTTTTTATTAATCTTATTATTATTATTATTATTATAAATGTTTTTGTTGTTATTTTATAATTATTGCATTAAAATGTATTCATGTTGAGACTGAATGTTCTTTTTAAAATACTGATTAGGTTAGAAATTTCCAAAGGATAAAAAGGTATACTTACTGTAAGAACATTTTTGGGAAGGGGAAACCTGTGTAAACAGTATTTTAGTGCAAAGTTCTAGTCTATTGGAGTAAAATACTTGCCAAAGGCATGCTTTTTGGCATTTATGTTTTGAGCATATTTTTCTCTAAGTGCATGCTACTGGTACAACTTCTGACAAGACATTATTTATCATACTGCAGAGCAGTTTTATAGCTATTTTTCCTTGGGTGCCCGAACTCTTACCTTATTTTCTTATTATTTTTAAAAAAGACCGTTGGTGATTAAATGAGAACACTTTGTGTGAACACACTGTGTGTGATTATGTCAAATTTACATAATACCCATTCAATTGTCATCATTTTAATAATAAACCCAATAACAATATATACTGGATTGCCAAATGTACACCCATTCCAGATTTATTCCCCCTTTTGTGACACAATAACCCCCACTCATTTGGGAAGGCTTTCCATAATAATTTGGAGTATAGATCTGGGGATTTGTGTTCATTTTCTCACAAGAGCATGAGTGAGGTCAGGCATTGATGTCAAGTGAAAAGGCCTGGGATAGAGTCTGTGTTCCAGTTAATTCCAAAGATGATTCACTGGTGTCAGGACAAATTCTTCCAGTACAAACATCATGTCTTTATGGACATAGCCTGCTTTATGGACATGAACATTGTCCTTATCTAACAGGTTTGGGCCTCTTACTTCCAGTGAAGAAAAATTGGAATGCTGCATCAGACAAAGATACTTTATACAAATAAGTACTTCCAACTTTGTAACATCCATTTGAGGAAGATCCACATATGGGTGTGATGATCAGGGGTCCTCATCATTATGGAAATCTATTTACTTTAAAATAATAATCACATGTAAATATATTTAAATATTACATTAACTTATCGAAACTCAGTATCTAAACACTGTTTGAAGTGACATCTCATGTGACACAATTTAATTATTTAAATAATATTAGTTTAAACCTATCCATTATTTTTAAGCAAAAATTCTATTAGCAGATATTTTTCGTAATTTCTTTATATCACTTATTTCTCAAAAGAAGCTAAAAATATATGCCAGTAGAACAGATTAACAAATTTAGCCTTACATTTTATTAAAATGAGTTAAGTAAGAGGCTTAATGATAATAATCTTAAAATTGATTTGTTTAATCTGTATTAAGAAATTCTAGACATTTTCACCTCCAACGATTTTACTTTTTGCAGTATAGTAGGTAGACTGGCTAAAATAAATAGCAAAACCGGCATCACCTTAAACATAGAACCTTAAAAAAAAACATGATTTAGACTTAACGAGGCTAGTGCACAATGCAAATTTATATCTAGAGAAAGACATTTACTCAGTATTCCATGAGTGAGAATGCACACAGAGTATCAGCATAGCTTAGATTTGGTCATAGGAAGATAATCTCTGTATATCCCAAATAAGCCTCACTCACTTTGTAACATATTTTCTAGCCATTAACCAGCTCATGTTGCTTTGTACATTTTAAAAATTTGTTACCTAAGCTTAGTATGTTAGCTGTATGCCCCAAAACCTTTTTTTATTAAATGGTTTATTACAGTTAGTTTCCTGAACTGATTTCAGTAAACATAGCTCACCAGGGTTTACAGTGCAGAAAAGATTGCAATATCATTTACAAACATGGGAACACAGCTGATAGTGCTTATTGAAGGCACAAGAGTGTCAACATAATTAATTCTATTTAAAAATCACTTAACCTAATTTACTTAAGTACATCAAATAAACATTTCATTGCGAAATAAAAACGCTGTTGTCTATTTATCTTCTACCTAATGGCACCATCCATCCACCTGTTCATTTTTCATCATTTTGCTCCTTCTGTCTGTTCCCCTCATGTGTTCAAATTGATGGGGTAGGTCAAGTTAGAAGAACATTATCTCTGTCAAGCAAATGTAATTATCTCTGATAAGAAGTGTCCACCTGAGGATGAGAAGCTATTACTAGAGGGATGTGTGTGCATGTTTTTGTGCAGGCCTGTCTGGCTAACCAGCGTGCATGTGACACTGCATTTGGGTAAAATAGAGATTAAAGCAGTGTCAATAACAAAAACCCTGTGACGCTATAATCTTTAGTAGATCTTTCTATGCATTACTTGAAAATGGCTTAGTGGGCATTAATTGCTGCAGCAGTGAAAGAAAGAAAGAAACAAAAATCACTTATTTAGTAGTTTCTATTCTGAGACATTTTGAGATATCACACTCAGTACTTTGTGTTTGAAAAGAAATGTGACCGATGGAAATGTCTATTTGGATATTTATATGAATTGGTAAAAGAAGGTAGCAGACAAACCAATACACTAACCCTTTAGAGTATTGCGTCTTAGTTATATGTGTGTGTGTGTGTGTGTGTGTGTGTGTGTGTGTGTGTGTGTGTGTGTGTGTGTGTGTGTGATTTCACC
>JAOVVB010000016.1:9446089-9472207 GCA_028570985.1 Heterobranchus longifilis
GTCACACACACACCACACACAAACAGGGCCGAAGCCACTAACCCAAACACCTTTCCCCAACATGGTGAACACACCGAAATCCCCGCAAGGCATGCTGGTCGTCAGCCGCCGCCCCGCCCACGCCACAATATAGTGGTGTATCAATCATTATTTGCACTTTATTGAAATATATGTGGAATAAAACAATGATTAGGGCAAGATTTAATTGGAAAATACTTATTTACAATTACTAATTTAGTAATTGTAATAGTATCACAACACTATGAATAATTTACCTATAGCATATACATGTGATTTATATCTAAATTGGTTTAGTGATTTGGTTTAGTGAATATTCTAGTATATTAAGGTTTGATTTTATACTATTGTAATATGTGAAAACCAACATATATGTTTGCAATATATACAGTACATAAATAATTATAGTCAATAATAAGTCAGTTTTATATTGAAATCATACTACAAATGCGAAATCAAGCAGAATCTGCTTCTCAAATAATAGGTCTTTGTTTTAGCAGAATGTTAGCTTCAGCCTGGCATCATACTCCAGCATTATTAGCATACAAACTGCTAACCATCACTTTCTTACTTCTATTAACATTCAAGGGCATCGCCATCAATAAATCTCTCCAACTGTGCCCTCCTATCCCAATTCAGCACCTGTACCATTCATCCCAGCATCTTCATACTAAATGGAGAAAAAAAATCCATTAAGGAGGTGCACATGTGGTGTTTTGGAATTCCTTCTCTGCAGTTCTAAAAGGGTCAATTACAAGACGCACAGTGCCAAGTATAAACCAGATCACCATTAGCAGTCTGGTACCATCTGTTCTTGTTGCTGGGAGATAGCATAGCTTAAATGGCATACATTTAATGCCTGTTTTTTAAGTGTTCCTTTCTTGGCTATGAAATGTTATTGCGTGGGAATGGACAGACACCAAGAAAGTCTGATTCGAAAAGTTACCCTGCGCTATATGGCAAGACGAGAGAAATTGAGATAAGCTGGAACGATGAAAAATGAAGAAATGATTTGTCAGTAACTCTGGCAAGTAGTAGTTCTACAGAGATATGTGGACTTTTTCCAGCTACTGAGCAGATATCTAGGTTTTCAACTGCTTACCACCATTCTTGCTGGAGCAAATAGCAGATTAAAAACTGCCTTTGTCTTTTAGCCTGTAAAGAATCCTGCTGCATTAGTACCCACTCATTCTGTTTAAAACGGAACTGTCTCACACTCTATGTTCTCATATGAAAGTGGTCTGAAGTAGGGATGCATCAGGGGTGAACTATTAATAAAACTCAGCCCTGGACTTAAGCACCGACCTGGCCCAATATGGGGTCAATTATGTTTGTTACGTGTGTGTGTGTGATAAAGTGGAATTTTGTTTATCACATATTCTATCTTAAATATTAATACATTGTCTATCAGTGGGGTTGTTTTGTAAGCACAAACAAATTGCAACTAAATATGTGGCCTAGCCTATAATTGAACATTCACCTTACCACTTAGGCGTTCTCTTCGAAAACACTGCTGGCTACTTCAGAACATTGACGGTGAAACAACAGGTCAATTTTCTTTTAACATTTGGAAGCCTGTGCCTCTAAAGCCTGCTTCTTTTTTGCTCAGACATTTCAGCCCTCATTTACCTTTTTGATGTTTTCTTCTCCATTTCCTTCTCTACTGACCATCTTTTTGCAGCACACTACATTTAGCCTTCATTACTTCATAATGTTAACACACGCTAACTAGAGTGCATTAAACTGTGTGTTTGCCAGTGAGCCCAGCCTTGAAACACCCGGAATGACAGCCATGCACAGACTGGCCGGTATTGAGACAGATAGGTCCAGTAAAGATGTTATGGATTCTTTATTAGTTTAGACATTTTTTGCTCTGTTCTGTTTTGCTTTTTGATGGCTCACAGGCCCACTGATGCATCGGCCCACAAGGATTTGTCTAGGTGTGCCCGATGGCCAACACACCACTAGATACGTCAGTATTTTTTTTTTCGACTTACTGTAAGAATAAACTTTTTTTCTCTACTTGCTGATACAAGCACAGATATTGACTTTAAATTGAGCAACCTACTTATTAATCAGTCAAGACATAACAATAAATTCTTGTTTAGCTATGTTTATGCTTACCTGGTTTACATAGTCGCCATGAAAAGTGCAATGCAATTTTCAATGCATTTTCAGTTGCATGTTAGCAAGCTAGATTTGTTACCTTATTTTGAGTAGGGTTACAGTGGAGAATCAGTTTTTTTTGGCAAATTTAAGGATATGCATTATATTCCTGACATGACTATATTTTCTGCTAGGCTAGCATTTGCTGCAACACTGGTTGCTCCTGACGCAACACGATGGCTTAGTGGTTAGCACTGTTGCCTCGCACCTTCAGATTCTAGGTTCTCTTCTTCTCACCTCGGGTCTGTGTGAATGGTGTTTGCATGTTCTCTCCATGCTTGATGTGTTTTCTTTGAGTACTTCGGTTTCCTCCCACAGTCCGAAGACCAGCATATTAGGCTGATTGGCCTTCCCATAGTGTGTGAATGCGCATGTGTGTATGTGTAATATGCCAGAGTAGCTCCTCTTTATTTTTGCAGATCACCATTTCCTCACATTTAGAATTGTAATTTACATCCAAATCATTGTCATGCCATTTTAACATCCTCTACGTTGCCAAGTTGCATGGCAACATACACTAGGCATACATTAGATTGTATTACATGATACTGTATGTTAGTAACAGCACATCCTATACAAATTGTTGAATATAGTATCAAACCAATACCAGTAGCAGTAATGATGCATACCTATAGTATAAAAAATGTTTTCCTAAATCTTATATTCTAGGTGGTATAGTGAGAAAAAAAAATCATCCTGAAATAGAATAGCCATAAATATCAGGGGGGAAAAGTATATCAACATCTATTCTGCGCCATACATAGGCGCACTTGAGCATCCAACTACTTCACCAAGATAAGAAGTAATGAATTAGTTAAACTATTTGTTCATTAGCTTTAGAGACTCTGTGCAGTACCGGGCCTGAATACTAAGAAGTAACACTCCTTTAGGCAGTAGGCAGGTCTCAGTTGCTTTCCTCAGCACCTCCCACCACTGCGGTAGAGCTGAACTTGATTCATTCAGAGCCGCCCACCAAGCTAAATAGTTCCAAATGGGGTGCATTACAGGATCAATACTGTGATTAGCAAAAACCTTTAGGTATTGTCTTGTTGGCAAACTATCGTATCAGTACTGGAGCCTTTGGGGAGATTGTCTGTGCAAAATGCAGAGCACAGGACACTCTCATAGGGGGTTGATAACTTGGACTATGGTCTCTTTGTCAGCCTTTGTGAGCCAGTGTTTGGCCATCTCATGATTTGCAAAGGACAGCTCGCAAGAAAATTATCTTTGATGTCCTCAATTATGTAATAGTGCAATTAAGCAGAACCTGGCTAGTTCAAAGCCTCAGAAACACACTAATGTTGTCCTTTCTTCTTGGGGGAAAATAAGTTAATGCTGCAGAGTAATTCTTCAAATGACACATCAATGGTAAGTAATTTTGTCATTACATCATAAATCAGATGCTGAAGACTGAAAACCTTTTAGGTCTTAGAGACAAGATGTGCATCATTACAGCTTACCAAACTAATAAAACATTGTGGTTTAAAACCACCTTGAATGAAAGCTTTGTAGCTTCTTGTTGTTTATACTAATGCAAATGTAGGAAAAGTGTTGTGACAAAACTGTATACAGAAAAACAGACGATTCTGCCACTGGTTCAGTTAATCCGCTTTAAAGACATGCTCAAGTCTTTATACTCATGCTCAACTCTGCTGCTCACTTCTGTCTCACTTGGACTGCTGCAACTGTGCCCAGCTGCAGGAATTCATTACTGTGTTCCATTACATGGCTGTGCAGCCCAGCAGCCGACCGAGGGAATGAGAGGGCCAATCAATACAGTCAGTATCTGCCGTTCCTAATCTCTGTCGCCTGTGTCACTGCCACTATCTGTAATAGATCTCTGGGATTATAGAAATTCTTAAGACACTGCGCCGAGCACTCCAGACTCTCTGGGGCTTGGCTGCTGCTTGGGCAGAGGGGCTGTCTTTTTTAGTCTCACCCAGACAGTGTGAGAAGAATGCTAGTAGGGTGTTAAGAGAGGACGAGAAAATGGGAGTGAGAAGGAGAGAGGGGTGAAGTAAGAAGAGTGGAAGAAGAGGGATAAGCACAGGACAGGGGCAGGCAAGAGAGAGCACATGTAATTTCTCTAATCCTTGTGGCATTTATACTTTCACCAGCAGATAATGAAAATGAAAAAAAAAAATTGGGGAGAACATCAGCAGCTGCAGGTTTTAATCTGTTGCATGTTTAACTAGTTTATTATTTTTACCTTGTTGATGCAAGAGCATTTTATTGTATTTATTATTTTATTTCTGTCCTGCAATGAACTGGCTTACAATCCAGGATAAATGCTCCCACTCTGCACCCAGTGTTACTGGGATTGGCTCCAAATCCACCTGAGCTCTATTTAGGGTAAAGGGGTTACATGATTGAATGAATGAATAAATTAATTTTAACACTTGTTCGCTTTATGTGGGTTTCCTAATCACAATGCGGATTGCAAACAGTTGGTGTGGGAGTGAATTGACACAGAAGACAGCAGTTGAAAATAAGTGTTGGAACTATTGAAACAATTAGACTACAGAACAATAAACATAATATAGTATACTTTATTGTTACTATATGTCATGAAATCAAAGCGGAAGAGGTTAGTAATTAGCAAACCAACGAAATGTGTAAGCTTGATTTTGAAAATAAGAGATTCTTCACAGGGTCAGTTGATTACTTTTTCGGGCGTGCAATGAGCGACAAGGCAGATTGAGAGGTTGCTGCCATAGTAGTCTGCGTGGGAGTCAGTGCGCTGGTTAGCTGTCTTAGCTGAGCATTACCATAGCAATCTGTTGTTGATGCTCAAACACGAGACGCCAGAGTCTAAAGCCACTCTTGGATACATGCTGCCTCCATGTGTAAAAAAAGAAAAAGAAAAAAAAGATTTGCATCTGCTTTTCTTTACTATATTACCTCCCCGGTAGAGTATTTAGGCTCATGGTAGTCTTTAGCCTGTGACCCAGTGAACCATTATCAGGATGAATGCATTTATAGAGGCTTCAAAAGCACTTCTGTATGTTGATCTGCTGAATTTCATAAATGTAAAAGTCAATGTAGCCCTCTGTCAGGTGGCACTTTAATAATGGTAAACAGTAAGAGTAGCTGTACTTCAAAATAATATTACTCAAGTAGAAGTAAAAAGTAGTCATCCAAAATATTAATCAAGTAAGAGTAAAAAAGTATTTGGTAAAAAGACTACTCAAATATTAAGTAGCTGTGTCATCGTAATGTCCGATTAATTTTTTTAGACATTATGTAAGCAGCCAATCAAAATGATAAAATAATGTACAAATTCTGGCATGTACAAATAATTAAATAAATGAAATAAATAAAATAAATAAATGTCTTTACAAAATAGCAAATTAAGAAACAAGAAACTCAAATTTCCTAATCTCAGTTTTTCACAACATAAAGTTTTTGAAACACATACCTACTGTGTGTAACATATGTATGTTTGAACAGTGTAAACTATTTCCAGTGTGAGATATAATATATATTTAGTTGTCGTCCAAATGGCTCGGCAGATAGAAAATAACATTAGAAATGTACCAGAGGTCTCACTTTACCATAAACTGTGTCCAGCAGAACAAATGTAAGAAACTTATATATTTTTAGACTCTAGCTTATTTGCTATTTATATATGCTAACATTGCAACATTAAATGAAACAGCTAAACTAACCACGACATGTTTCCTCAGGTTAGAAGTCGTGTTTTTATACGCTGAAATGTCAATGCATTATGAAGCTGTTCTTTTGCACTGTGTGTAAGCGAAACATGCTTTGTATACAGTACGTTGAGGCCAGGGGTGTTCATCCTCTTCCGTTGTAGCATTGGAGACAGACGCCTCTGACATTTTTGTGTTTCCATTGTCTGTCTACCACGGCTGAAGATTTTTTCCCGCTATGTAGCAAGTTTCTGTGTTTCATCATTTGTGTGATCATGTGACTACATGTGGTTGTTATTGCGGCTGATTAGTCAAGCTGAGTATTGTTGCTGCAGCATTTTTCTGTCAAAAAAAATTAAGAATATCTAATGTGTAGAATAAATGGTTAGAAAAGTAACAAGTCGATTGTAGCCGAATGTAGCGGAGCAAGAGTAGCGTTTCTTCTTCGCAAATCTACTCGAGTAAGAGTAAAAAGTATGGTGCAGTATGGTGTACTCATAGAAGTTCAAAAATTTACTCAAGTAAATGTAACCCGTTACTACCCACCTCTGCTAAAGACAGCCTCAGTTTGCTACGGAGCATAAAGAATTAACTGTGGAGCGTTGCCAAAGGTCATGTACTGTAGGTTGATGAGTCCAGATTTATCCTGTTTCAGAGGAAGCAGATAAAGTAAAGTGTCTAGTGCCTACTGTACAAGCGTGCGGGGGCAGTGGTATGATCTGGGATTGCTTTTGTTGCTCAGCTATGGGCCCATGAGGTCAGCGGACTACATGAATATACTAAATGACCAGGTTTTTCCATTAATAGATTTTTTTTCTTCCCTGATGGCATGGACATATTCCAAGATGATGATGCTAGGATTCATCAGGCTTAAATTGTGAAAGAGTGGTTTTGGGAGCATGTGACATTTTTTGGAGGGGAGCAGTGTCCTGTATAATGCCTTTACTGATGGTCTCCAGAGGCTTAAGTTGTCGCCACTAAAGAAAACATTTTTATGGCCCTGACTGAAAACACTCCTCTGCCCAATGACAAACACACATCTGAATGGGACTCTAAGCATCCGAATGGCAGCAGCTGTTTATGTGTTTATGCAAATGGTAAAAGCTCATCAAGAAACAGACCCTAGAGGTAGTCTAGCATTTTAAGATCCTATAATGCCAACCTGGAGCAATACAGGGAACTCACATGTCCACACTATTAAATGTCATTAAATTAATTACAAACGGTTTGCAAACTCTCTGATTCGGCAAAAAGTCTCTGGTTGTAATTATAAAATTACATTTAATTATTTATCGCCTGATTGTTGACACAGATACTACATTCAGGAGTTCTTGATTCGGCCAACTGCGCAGGGTGTTCTTTCACCTAGTAAACAATCCTTCTGTTATTTCCTCAGCTGTTTTCCATGCCCTTCAGGGGGTTTTAGTGTTCCTGTGTTTACCAGTTTTTGTTTTTTTTAATCCACAACTAAAGTTTTTGCTATCACTCCAATGGGTTTGTTTTGATTTTTCAGCCTAATGATGGCTTGCTTCACTGACATTATAAGAAGCTCTGTGGGAATTAATATTTAGATTTAAGACAACAGATACCGAATGCAAATGGAAGACTTGACATCTCCTCCACATAAACTCCCTTATCTGCTTAACCAAGTACGTGAATGATGAGGGATATACACACATACCTGGCCATGGAAGGTTTTATGAGGGAAGTTTTTATCTATTATAAAGGGGAGGGCCATGTACGTACATGATATCGGTCTAATTAATTTATCAATTTTATCTAAATCATTTCAACTTAAATATATTGCACTAAACAGCTAATACAGTATGTGTGCAAGTGTATCTCAAAAAAATTGAATATCATAAAAAAAAATGTTGTTGTAATTTAATTCTAAAAAAGTTTAACTCATATACTCTAGATTCATTATACATGGAAAGTATTCCAAGCATTTTTGTTTCAATATTAATGGTTACACCTACGTACAGTAACAGCTCAGGAAAAAAAATAAATCCAGTATCTCAAAATATTAGAACATTTCCTAAAATTAAACAAAAAAAGGATTTACAATATAGAAATGTTTAACTAATGAAAATTTGTTAATTCATGCACTCAGTACTCCTTGGGTAGGGCTCCTTTAGGATTACTGCATCAGTGCGGCATGGCATGAAGCCGATCAGCCTGTGATAATGCTGAGTCATTATTGAAGACCAGGTTGCAATGATAGCAGCACTTAGCTCATCTGTATTGTATTGGTGTTTCTCATATTGCTCTAGCATCATCAGTATAATAATCACTAGCATACATACATTCCTAAAGACACACAGACCCTAAAAGATCTGTTTACGACTTTAATCCTGGGAAAAAATATTATTTATACTATATAGACAGTAGACCAGTCTCTTCTAGCTTCTTCTTGCAGGATGATCATCTGAAACTAATGCAGGGAAATAATTTGAAAATGGGTTTGCAGACTCTGTGGACAAGAAGAGGAAAAAAAAGGGACTTTGGGACTTAGAACTCTATCTGCAAAGAGGCACATCGCACATCATGTCCAAACTCTGGCACAAAAACATCAGATTCACTGGAGCAGGAGACAGAACTATTGCTGTGCTTAATAACTAAAAGAGCTTTCTATACAATCTCTGCTGGCTCTACTACAAAAGAATCGTGTACTTTATCAGCATACAAGTGGGTTCCCAAACATTGATTTTTTTTAAATGGACTTTAGAGCGGACTTAACTTGCATTAGCTGAATGTTGAACTCAACAAGATTGTGTATAAGCTATTGTTGCTATGGAGAAGTCTGCCCACACAAAGGATGCTCCACTGAACAAACCACTCAATAGATGATGAAGGAATCAGAAAATCAACCCAGAGGATGGGCAGTGATTGCAGTGCTACAGGAAGCATTATACTGTATGAGCTCCCAATCAGCTGGTAAAGAGAGAAAGAAAAAAGCAGCTCAAGCACAGAAGCTGCACTGACACCTGACATTATATCTACCTTTGGCTTTTCAGCATCCACACATAGATCACCTACAGTACCAATATATTAGTGGTATTCAGATATGTTTGACACTGCGTATCATTTACAGATTGAATAATGCATCAATGATTTATGCATTATACACTTGACTTTCAGTTTGCATCTAAACATGTGGAAACTGCAGAAAAAACTTTCCAGTTTAAGAAGTATACATTAAAGAAAAAATGACCACTAAACGAGAGATGCAGCAAGGATCGATCTATGATTTACTTTTGTTTAGACAGTGACAACGACATGGTCATTCATAGATAGATAAAGTATGTAGTGTGCATCAGTACTGCATTACAACTGACATTCAGAGAAACAGTATGAATCATGCCTTTATTCTTCTAATAATTCTTCCACCTTACTATAAATGTATCATTTCAGCAATTTTATTAATATTTTAAAGAAGAAACTCAAAGCTGTGAAACCCTGCCATTTCCAAGAACACTCACTCCTAAGTACATTTTGCTCTGGCCCGAGATGTGGTTTTCTTGGTTTATTTTATCCATCATTTATATGCATATTGCCAAAATCAGTTCTCAATACTCCATAGTTTAGTCATTTCTAGGGGTCCTGAAAGCCCTTTCTGTCTGGTAATAACCCAGCCAAAGAATAATCAGTGATTATGACAGTATGCTGTATTTCGACCCACTTAAACCTTTTGGCACGTTGACACAAAGTGCAAACTCTGCTACAGTAATATTTTGTTCTTAATCTGATGCAATTTTCTTTCCTTTTTAGCAATTATGACTTCCACTGACATGCTTCTCTGTTTATACTCCAATACATTTAGTATGCAGGGCAAATAGGCGACCTGTCTTCTGCTGTATTTAATTTATTTTTAGATGCAGTTTATTCCACCCTAAACATAATGCATATGCAAAAATGTAGCTTTAGAATTTACATTACGCATATAATCATGATGGCATTTTGAATTGATGCACAATTAAATATACATACTTTGAGCATAAAGGAATATTTGAAATTACAGTAAAACCTTGTTTTGCTAGTAACTTGGTCTGCAAGTGTTTTGAAAGACTTATCAAAAGCATAGTATTTTGTGTCTAAGTGTGGTCTAACTGTTTTTAAATAACTGTACTGCAACAACAGTCCCCGTGAAGAAAAAATTTATGCAATGCCACATTTCTGCAAAATCCTTAAATAAAGGCAAAAGCGTAATTACACAAAAAGTGTAATTAGAGAGGTTCCTTGTTAAAGTCAATGTAAAGTATTTAGCAGAGGCAGGCCGGGATGGTACTGTAGGTGCTGTACTGTCTTGGGCCACAGTGAGTTGAGACGCCCCGCCCCTTCTGTGCATGAGGTGGAGCTGACCATGGTGCTGAATCTGTGCTTGGTTTTCCCCGGCTTGGTTGAATACGAGGGTGGCAGATAGTAAGAGGCGCTGGCTCTAGGCCCGCCGCCACAGTCAAATAAAAAGGAAAATATTTCAGTTTGGCCAACAAAGAGCAAAGATCCTTTTAGAGTGTGTGCGTGCGTGTGTTTGTGTGTGTGTGTGTGTGTGTGTGAAAGTTGTCCTATACAATTACTCCCCTCCTCCTCTCCTCGCACTCACACTTTATTAATGCTAAAGTACAGGATAATTTTTTACATTTATTTAATTTTTACTTTATTTATTTATTTTATTTATATGACTAATTTTGGGTTGTGGAACAAATCATAGGACTTTCCATTATTTTTTATGGGAGATTCGCCTTGATTTATGATTACTTTGGATTACAAGCAGGTGCCCGGAACGAATTATGGTCGCAATCCAAGATTTAACGGTACTAAATAATAAAACATGAACAATTTCAAACACATATGATTGTATTTAAAGTGAGGGAAACCATAAATAAAAAGAGTCTTCCTTTTGCAGTTCTGTGTCCTAGTCTTACACAGGGAAAAAGAAATATCAGTTTTCCTATCAGCAACGATGAAAATACAAGTAAACTATTAATTTTTTGTCCATAGGTGTCCTTGTTCATTTAAAATGGCTTTGTGACCGCATGCATGACTGGCTTATTTACAGACATGAAAATCATTGTAATCCTCACCTATACCACAGCAGGTGTAGTAAATTTACGAAAGTAATTTTGAGGTTTCCAGGTCTGTAGCGTTATTTACACTAAGGATAAAACAGAAATTTGTTTTCAAGCAAGCAGACATTTTTTATGATTTCTCACCTGCTTATAATATCATTTTTATTTTAAAAATAAAAGTGAAATGTCAGGGTATATAGTGGAGTCCGAAAGTCTTGCACTGCCTGGCTGACCACCTGTAGCTCTGATTACAGCACACAGTGTGGTGGCAAATACATGTGTGGAAATGATTCCTCATCTTCGAGTACCATTCTACTACTCTATTTTTGTGGTCTTTTACAGTTTGAATCCTGGGATATGCCTGTGCAATCAGGAAAAAATAAAGTCCATAGATGTGATACCCTGGTCATTCAGTACATTCATGTCATTAGCTGACTTCATTGGGTCGGGTAGCTCAATTAGTTGAGGCTGTGGGTTGTTGGGTCACTGATCAGATGATCACCTCTCTTCCTGAAGTTGGCAATTCAGCACAATTGTTTAAGATTTCAGTTTTAGTATTTTAAATCTTCATGCAGGCTGTAATTTGACCCTTCTCATACTATGACATTTTTTTGGCCATGATGGGTAGATAACAAACGAAAAAAAAAATTCCATTTAACAAAAATGTTGTTAATACAACTGACATTAATGGCAACAACTTAAGTGCAAAGGCAAATCTCAGAAATATTTACATAAATTTTGCTTACATTTATTATCTAGCATGTTCCCTTTTTTGCTTTAATGACATGGAGTCTGTGTCAGCTTGAGGGCACACTATGTTTGTGTAAAACCTGATGATCCATGTTAGATCAAATTCATCGGCGTGTCGTCTGAAGACACGCTTCAGTGGAAGGGATAAGACTCACAGAAACTCTGACCTTTTGTACACTTTTTTCACGCTTTGAAAATCCTAAGGTGGAACTTTCTTTTTATTTTTAACTTTAAACATAAAAAATATTCCAGATTTTCAATGTGATGTTAGACTGTTGGATCCCAATTTAGTTCTAACTCAATTAGAAGTCAGTAACAAGTGTACAAGGACATATTCAGGTGTATATGAATATGAGAATGTTTTCTCAGAGGACATACACTGGATCCTGCTACCCAGGATGCTTTCAGAAGTGTGATGGGTGTCGTCGTCAATGAGATCGACTGCGTCTACAAGGAGCTTGGATTCACTGGCTAGATATTTGTCCCCTACAGTGCCGGACATTGCTGGGACAAAGTAAATGGCTGTTTATTCTGCCAGTGGGAGTAGAATGTAATGACACTTGTATTCCTGCAAGTAATAGTTTAACTGCATAGTGTTGAGCTTACTTACAAGTTTTTTGTTTTTTTTTGTTTTAAACATTAACATGTGGTGAGCCTCAGTAAAGCAGTTCTTATACCAGATCAGATGAATGTGTTGCACATTTTTTTACAGTACATAATGACTACAGTACTTTAAAAAAATAAATAAATAAAAAAGGGTGAGATCACTTTTAGCCTTTCCTTAAAAAAAAAAGGCTTAAATACAAATTAAACCTATACGTGCCCCTAATGTAACTGACTGGATGCCCACCATCATGGAACAAGAAACCAGTTAAATTTAAATGACCCGCAAAATAGGCCTATACATATTAAAAGCAATTGATGTTTCATACAAGTAAATTGTCACTCACTGTTGTACCACTATAACATGAAATAAATAAATAACCCTTATTAAGGGAAAGTGTTGTAATGAAATTGGAATCGCTTAAGTAAATCCATATGGATTGATCAATATTTATTTTATTAAGTAACAATTGAAATCTTCATTGTCTTTATCTGCATTTTATACTGTTGAATTAAATAAGCAAGCTGTCAACATTCGGTCCAAATCCCACAGCGCTCCCAAGACAGCAGTAGTGCCTTACACAAAATTGCATACTCATGCAACATTTTCTAAATCTAATTAAATTGGTGGATCAAATGTTTCACAAAGTATTGACCTATAAAACTTGGAGTCATACTGTACTATATGCACCTTCATATGTCCAAGAGAGATTGCCAACACAATGTTTCTGCATATGTATGTCAGATGTTTTTAACAGATGGTGAATATAAATCTAAATACAAATGATTTTTTTTTCCTTTTGAGAACTAGTGACTTATTCATTTACCTAACTCAGGTTCATCCATTTTAACCCAAACATTAAAAAATAAAGATTCTTTGATCGAATAGGTTAGGGTTTGGGGTATTTCTCAATAGTTAATACAGAAACAAGCCCACTCAAATTTCACAAATTTATGGCTGGTGCAGTTTACTGGAGAACCCACAGGAATCTTGGTAGTTCTTTACCAAGAAAGAAAAATCTTAAATTTAAGCAGCAATTATGTTTAAATGTTTATGGGCACAACCAGCACATTGGGGGGCGCTGATCTCTCTGATCAGCTGTTACAATATTACACTGCACAGCACAAAACAGTGAAGTGGTACAGAAATATTCTTCTACACTTCTTAGACATTGCTGCCACCAATGCTTTTATTGTGCATAAAGAACTTTATGGTAACCCTGTCCCATAAAGAGTTTATGGAACAACTTATAAGACAACTAGTGTGGTGTCTCACAGGATGTAGCACCAAAACGGACAAGTAGTGACCATGTTCCAGTTCCAGGAGCTGAGTTGACCTCAGATGCCAGAGATGTTGCCACTGCTGGTCGCAGGTTGTGTGTGCAACTAATCCTACACTGTAAACCCTGATTTTATATCTAATTAAACAATTACAATGTACTAAATAATTTTAATTTTGGTTGCATTACTATTATAAGTATATTGTCCTAATTTGTAATACAATGTACTTGCATTTGATAGTAATGCAATATGTAAATAATTTTAAGTTTAATCGCTTAAAATGTTTCTGAAAACTTTTTTTGTTACTAAAAATAGTAAGTTTTAGCCATGACCATGCCTCTTTATCTCCATAGAGACCGAATTTAAAGTTGATGATTGGCTGTTTCTTCAGGCAACACACGAGATGAATGTGCACGCGCCATTTCGGTTATTTCACCCGTCTGATTCGACCACAATCCGTTTTCCACCTCCTCTTCTTTTAATTTGGTTTTCTTTCACTCGAGAGGCTGATTTTGAGCGTTAAAATATCAGCTTGAAAAAAGTTTTATCACCTGTTACTTGGACCGCCGTTAACGGAGCTGGTGTACCGGTCGCTGTGGGCGGACGCTGCCCCGCATTAACCTCCCGCCAGGTGACTGAGCCGAGGCTGCTTCCATCAGGTCGGACTGCTGTTTCACAGTCTACTGATTCTGGTGAGTGCTATTGGCGAGAAGTATAAACCTGCTGCTTTTTTTTTTTTTTGCTGTATTTTGCACTGGAGGGGCTGAGTGTGGCAGTATTAACTTTGTTGTAATGTTGTAATGTTCAACAATTTTAGCTAGCTAACTGGGAACACGAACGCGCATTTCACGTAATTTCACCCGCTAAATTAGCTAGCTATATTATATAACGTTGTCTTATCACTTTTTCTGCTGTTTTGGAGCAGTACAACGTGATGTTTTTTAGTTTGATGGTCATTTTACCTGTTACTCACCTGTACGGGAATTTAGCCACCTGATCATTTCATGGTCTGTTTGCGAGCAGTGAAACATGCTTTAACCAGTGTGATAGGCTATTGTCCACCTCTTCCTTCATTATTATTTTTTAAGGACCGCTTGGTATTAAACTTTTACTTTAACGGTTTACAGAATGGTTAATTTTATGCACATGAAAAATATAAATAGGTGGAGGTAAATAGAGGTACTTTTTGTTGGACAGGACTGCATTATCTAACTGCTTAATTACAGTATATCTTCTCTTTGTTAATCTGTTTTTTTTTCTATTAGGATGTAACTAATATGGACTTGTACAGTAAAACACCAGTGTGAGTCCTCAAGAAAAACCTCAGCTCAACCCATCCAGAGTGGACATCATCTTGGAAGGGAGTGTGGTGATGGATAAACTGGCCAACATGCCTCAGGCTTTTTTGGACTGATGTATGCTCTGCACCTGGACTATGATTAAACCTCTGTTTAAATAATAAAGAAAAAAAGGTTTATAAGACATGACTTGTTCTTGAATTTCATGTTTGAAGTTTAAATAAAACAGGAAAAGAATATACTGTTTAAATTTTTTTTATATTTAAAAAAATAATAATTTAAACTCTCTAATTTAAGTTTAATAGAAATAAAAAATTCTCACTTTAACTTAAGATATTAAGTGGTGTGATTGGGTAAAGCAATTGATATTACAAACGATTTTAAGTTAAGTCAACTTAGCATTTAAGTTAAACTTACTTAAGTTTTCATTAAACATTACTTAATTTTTTAAGGCAACCAGTTTCCTCAAATTTAAGTAAACTCAACTTGTCTGGGCTTACAGTGTATTTATACCTGATAAGATAAAAGATTGAAAGAACTTTATTAATCCCAGAGGGAAAATGCTTTAATAAAAACATACATTTTACAGCTTTGGTTATCTCAATTAACTTTACTGAAACTACTGACTTACCTTTATTAAATGTATCTTTTACTTGTAAAGAGGCTGAGGTGCTAAAGGTAATTTTGACCGGTTTCATGGTGCCGCAGTAATAGAGTCCTGTATCAGAGACATTTACTGCCGTGATGGTGAGAGATGTGTTCTTACCATAAACAGACATCACTATTCTCTCACTTTCAGTAAAGAAGTAACATGTTTCTGCTGGAGCTGATGCCCTAAACTTTTTGCACGCAAGAAGAAGTGGAACTGAATCAGTTGAGTGTTTAAACCATGAAATGTAGCCTGTATCAGTCAGGTGATGTTCACAACAAATAGTGACTTTATCTCCAGGTTCTGCTTCCAAAGTTAAAGAGCACAGAGTCTCTGAGAGCAAACCTGCAACCCACCCACATACACACACACACACACAAACACACACACACACACCGCACAGCACAGATACACAAACAGATTTTATATTTATGTACAGGGGTTGGACAATGAAACTGAAATGTGTGGTTTTTTGACCACAATAATTCATTAGTATGGTGTGGGGCCTCCTTTTATGGCCAGTACAGCATCAATTCGTCTTGGGAATGATAGATACAAGTTCTGCACAGTGTCCAGAGGGATTTTGAGCAATTCTTTTTGCAGAATAGTGACCAGGTCAGGAAACGTTTCCTGACTCGCTCCGCCAAAACACCCAAAGTGGCTCAAAAATATTTAGATCGGGTGACTGTGCAGGCCATGGGAGATGTTCAACTTCACTTTCACGTTAATCAAACCACTCTGTCACCAGTCTTGCTGTGTGTATTGGTGCATTATTATTCTGATACACGGCACAGCCTTCAAGATACAATGCTTAAACCATTGGGTGCACATGGTCCTCCAGAATGGTTTGGTAGTCCTTGGCAGTGACGCGCCCATCTAGCACAAGTATTGGGTCCAGGGAATGTGATGATATTGCAGCCCAAACCATCACTGATCCACCCCCTTGCTTCACTCTGGGCATGCAACAGTCTGGGTGGTACGCTTCTTCAGGGCTTCTGCACACAGTAACCATCCCGGATGTGGGAAAAACAGTGAAGGTGGACTCATCAAAGAACAATACATTTTTCACATTGTGCACAGCACAAGATTTTCGCTGCTGGCACCATTGAAACTGACATTTGGCACTGGCACGAGTGACCAAAAGTTATAGTGTGCTATAGCAGCCCGGCCATGTACATTGACCCTGTGGAGATCCTGAAAAACAGTTTTGGTGGAAATAGGAGAGTTAAGGTGCACATTTACTTCTGCAGTGAGCTAGGCAGCTGTGGTTTTATGTTTTTTGGATCCAATTCAGGTTAACTCCTGGACATCCCTTTCAGACAGCTTCCTCTTGGGTCCACAGTTACTCCTCTTCGATGTGGTTCATCCTTCTTGGTGGTATACTGACATTACCCTGGATACCGTGGCTCTTGATACATCACAACGACTTGCTGTCTTGGTCACAGATGCGCCAGTGAGACGCGCACCAACAATTTGTCCTCTTTTGAACTCTGATATGTCACCAATAATGTTGTGTGCATTGCAATATTTTAAGCAAAACTGTGCTATTAAAACTCTGCTAATAAAACCTTTACACTCTGCTCTTACTGGTGGAATGTGCAGTCAATGAATAACCAGACTGGTCAAATTTATTCATGAAACCAGTGTTCCATTTTCATTGTTCAACCCAGTATATTCAAATAACAAAGAACTTTAATATACTGGATACAGGTAATACATGATTTTTTAGCTTTAAAAATGGATCTGATTGATTGTGTTATGAAATTTAGAAAAAATAAATATATAATAAGAATTTTATAAAGCTCATGAACACTTACCCAGGACACAGAGAAACATATGCAGAGTCTCAAACTGATCCATTGTGTATCAGCAGAGAGACAAAGAGGAAATGGTCTAGTAAACTTATGTGCAGGTTTGTCTTGTGGGTTGAGGGTGTGGTTATATATGCACTCTTTAGTGCTTTGAAAGAAAAGGCCTACAGTTAAAAGTTGTCATATCTGACTTGGTCAAAGACTTTTATTAAGAATATTCCTATGGTTTGTCATGCTGTCACAGTAATGTATTACAGGGGAAAAGACTTTTGCTCAGTGTTTATTGCAGCACCGTAAACTGACCTCTTTTTATTTAAGTATACAAACTTATTTTTTCATTTAACTAACTTAGCCATCTAACATGTCTGATTGAGGGAATCTGTAATATATTTGTATGTCAAAATATATATATACAGTAGACAGTGTTCTGACAGTGGTCAGGAGTAGATGAGTCACTGGTGAGTGTGTCACTTCTCACAGTTCAAATGCAATCATCATGGGTGCAAACATACCACTTCTGTGGTTGAAAAATTTTCAAACCATAAAATGGACAGTTGCTGCATATTTTTCAGCCAGGATGTATGGTTTAAAACAGAAGCTACTGTGGCAGTGGAAGAAGAAGATACATTGCCATGGAGTCCTCGCCCCTTTCAAACACCATCCTCTTACTCAAACATCCACCAAGCCTAACATTAGGAGTTGCACCAACTGCTAAAGATGCATGAGGAGCACTTCCAAGCCCTGCTCCAAGCACATCCACAAGATTGGCAGGTGCTCTGTAACCAGATCCAGGCCACAGGTGCTTCAGCCACTGAACCCATATCCCCCCTCACTCAAAGTGGCACTGGAAATAATGGGGCTGCCAGGTTAAACCAATGTTTTTTTTTCTAAAACTGTTTGAGAATACCGCCAGAACATGGGACTAAACTAAAGCGCAGTGGATAGTTTGCCTTCTCAATCCTCCATCCTCTCTCTCCATCCATGTCTGAGTGAACTTAACTTAGTGTCAGATGTATAAACTTAGTCTTGAAACAAGACAGAAGGCTGCATAAGTTATCAATGTGATGAATTGTCATCTAAGGTGAAAGAAATATAATTGAATTCCATGTTCTATTTTATCCATAATGAAAAATAAGTTTAGTCTATTTCTAATATGATCATTAAAAAATAACAGTCTGTTACGATCCGGACAGGCATGGTGGATCCAACTGCAGAACATGCGTGTATTTGCTTCGACCGGGTTGCAAAGCAGGGGCGCCTGGTGCTCGCTTCACGAAAACAACGCAGAAGAGGAAGAAGCTCAGCGTGTGCCGATTGAAGATCAGGTACGTGAAGATGAATCATGGTTGTAAGTGTGCGTGGGAAATCAAATGGAGTCTGTGAATTTGTGGTCTAGATGTGAGTGGGGGGTCGATATTCAAACAAACAGCAATTCGAGAGATAAGTGTGGGTCGAGATCCGAGAAGCAAAACAGGAGAAGTCACTGGAAAATTGGGCATCGAGGCACACAATAATATGGCAAGGAGGGAACTGGAGTGTGGAACGGAGTCACAGGCAATCATGGCTTAGTTTGACAGGTAGGCGTGACACAGTCCAAGTTACCATACTGTACCATCAGGTCTCCTCTGTGCATTTTGTGTTAAGGAAGATTGTTAGCTTGATATTCTTATCAGAACTAAAATCTATAGTTAAACTGTAACTGCAGGCTAAACATAAACTTTCCACTAGTTGGCAGGAAAAACCTGTTACCCTTCAAGGGTTTGGTCAGTTCAAAGCTGTTTCAAAAAAGAGAAGAGTAGTAATTTTCATTACTTTGTCAAAATTGTGGTTAATCAGCTGCCAGTACAGATAGTCCCCGACTTATGAACACTCGAGTTACGAATTTCTGGAGATACGAACGGCCACGAATTGTATCTAACATTCCTAGATGTTAACAAATCGCGGAAGTAGCTCACATATATTGTACAAAACTGGACACTGCAGTGCACAAAATACGCCTTATTTATTAATCCCAGAAGCAAATTGTTTAAATGTCCCATACACAACATAGGTCTCCAATTCCCCCGGCTTTAATGCGATCAGCTGTTCAATAGTGTAAACAAAGTAACCTGCTCCGTGCTGCTGCGCGCTGATCACCGAAAACATCATTAGTGCTGCATAACTAATAATGATAACACTTTCAAAACGCATGATTTGAAAGTGCAAACCATACTAATGTAAGCATATTTAAATTAAATATGCTTGTGTATGCAGCAATGTAACAATATGATAATATTAATCAACATAATATTAATCTTAGTGAAATAATATAGAGGTTAGGTGAGAAAAGCAGACAATGAGAAAAGCAGACAGGGAGTATGACAGGTCGTAAAACATAGCAGTAAGGGGATGGGTAGAGTGACCCAGACATGAATTGTACTTATTTTTAATTAGCTATAGACAAGATAAGGTGCCGGGTGTCGGACTTGGCAGAGACACGAGCACACCTAATACAGGATTGAAACAGGTGTTGGATACACATACAACACGTCCACATGTCTAAGTAAGAATATAGACAAATATTCAAAAGACACATGATCAGTTTTCAGAATACTGAGTTTAATAAGAGTAGACACAAAAATAAACTAGTACGTGCATCTACATGATTCCAAACAAAGAGATGCTTATACATGGTCTGTCTCTTGAGAAATGTAGAATAAACCAGGAAAAACCAGGAATGTATGGTAAAATTAAGCGCCACTATAATATTTTTTATTAAATTACAAGAGAAGTGTAAAGAAAACGAATTATAATGGGAAAAAGTTAGGAACACAAGAAGGCGTCAGATAGCGAGGTATATGACGTAACAGAACAAGGTAGAAGAAATGTAATCATAATGGGTGAATTTCTTGGAAAAAGTTAGATTATAATGGGTTAAACCTTTAGTAAGGAATAGAAAAAAAAGTACAGAGGAGGAGATAAGGTGTGCATTCCTCCTTGTAAGGGCCATGTTTCATTTTTATAATTTTGTTGTTGGCAACAAAAGGCAACATTAACAAGTGGAAGACAAAAAAAATCTTCCACACTGACTTAAAAAACAAACAAACTTATAAATAAATAATAGCGAAAAAGTATAAAAAACAAGTAAAAACACACAAGAACCCGGAAAGTAAGTGCACCAAGCTGCTGCACGCTCGCACATGTGCAATACTCCAATACTCAAAGAGCATGATGATAGAAAACATCCATCCTGTAAAGCGTTCCTGATGGAGAAAAACTATAATTTTGGAAAATCCTCAACAAAATAGAGTTCACAGTCCAAAAAAGTAAAAAACTTTGACAGAATGCCGTTCGGAATAACCCTCGTAAACTTAGTTAGCAGCCTAGTTTGTGCGCATGTGTGTGCGCGCGTGCATGTTTGTGGTGTGTGAAAGTCATCCTACACAATAACCCCGCCCCTCCTCTCCTGTCTCTGCACACACAGCCTGATTCTTTTCAAAGGTAAAGTGCAGGTTAATTGCTTTTATTTTTGCTTGAATTTTCTATTCATAATCATTTCACTGAGAGATTAATTTCCTTAGGTGTGGTTAAGTTTTTTGGCCACATGATGGCAGTGTACTCATATTTCATTACCTGTGTTGGGTGTAATGCGTTAGTGTTTTTATTCCTGCTGTTAGTAGTTAACAGATTATGAGCCAAACTTTGCTAAGTGATAATAGTAGAATAATTATAAAAGTCTTGACTAAAACAACATGCATGAGGAATCACAAAAGAGTTTTCAGTTTCTGCAATGGAAAAGTTCTCTAACTAGTTACTTTTATCAGAAAGTAACGCTGTAATGTAACTGATTACTTTTTAATGACAGAAATTTTGTAATGTAATTAGTTACTTTAAAAAGTAACATCCCTCAACACTGCTAATGGATACTATAGTCCCACAATACCACGTTGAAGGGACATCTTTTTTTTTTTAAAGCCCACTTTACACAGTATGTTTAGCCCTAATTGTTTAAAAATAATTATTTAGTTGTGAGTTGAAAAACTCCTACTCATTTACCGCTATTGCATTGACAACAAGGTTCTGGCATGTCAGAATATTTAAGGTCAAATCTCTGCTATGATGCTCATCTAAATGAGCATCTGGAAGAGAATATGAAACCTATGGGACAGTAACAAATACAGTAGTGGTACTGGGGAAATGTAAAGGAAAACAGAAAATATTCATTTTCGTAGCCAAATTGCAGGTTTATCATTTTCAATGATCTTCATTATAAGATCTGCCATGGTGAAAACACTCTCACAGTTTCTGCTTTCTGGGGCATTTTATAATCTTAAAACTGCTCTGTAATCACATTCTCCAAAACTGGTTCAAATTGACTAGTGAACTTAAACTGTCCTACCATAATGACACCACAATTTTTTCTCTTTAATTTTCCTAGTGTGAATGCATACTTTCAACAATAAGATGACATTTCATTTTGCCTGTCTATATGTGTAGCACCTACGAAAAAGGCCACTGCTCCTCCACCCCCTCCACCTCCTCCACCTCCTCCACCCGAGGAGCAGAAAGATGTACCTGCTGCCGATGAGATTGAAGAGGAGGAGTTCCTGGAGTTTATGGGCTACCAAATTAAAGTACCCAAGGTGCCCCCAATGCCAGACTGGCTGAGAGCCATCGTGGAGTATCGTTTCCCTTCAAGCATCGATCCTTTCACTGGTAAGACACTCCACACCACCCCTTACCTCATTATAAAATTGGATATGTTGTTTGACAGGCAGCTCCCACTTACTACAAAGGTGACTTATAAGGCCAAAATAACTAACAGAAAGGAGAAAATGCGATAACAAAACTATATTGCACCATTACAGAAAATTTACACAATGATTTTCATGTGAAATTTGCACATGGTTTGCACTTAACATCTTAACGTCTCTTTTTTATGTGAATTTCTTTACACATATATATTTTAACATGGAATTTTTAGCACAAATCATATGTACATTTTTACATATAATTTTTATGATTAAAATTAAGTTATTTTAACTACGTAAGAGGATTAAGGCCTTAAAATACAGTATGTTTGAGTTCTGACTTTTTTTTTCTTTTCCAGAATTCTGACTTTTTTATAAGAACTGTGACATTATTCTCAGAAGAATGTTTATTTAAATGTTTTAGAAAAAGGTGGAATTCTGCGGGGAAAAGACAGAATTTAACTTGTTAATCCTTTTTTTTTTTTTTTTTACATTTTTTGTAATTTTTTACACAAATCATTTATTTTCACATTTTACCAAAAAAACAAAAAGAATCGATTTTAAATTATTTAAATATATGTGATTATACTGTAAATTATTACATACTGTATATTACTGTATAATGTGAAATAAAAATACTTATATTATTCTATACACTATATGAGTATATACACTATAAAGAATTAATAATATTATTATCCTATTTAATATAAAAGAAAATACAGAAGTTATAGAGTAGGTGCAATAGCTGCTGTGATGCTCATCACAACTTTGTCTGTTTTTCCTCTGGACAGATCTGATCTATGTGGTGTGGCTGTTTTTTGTGATGTGTGCATGGAACTATAACGTGTGGCTTATCCCGGTGCGCTGGGCGTTCCCGTATCAAACACCAGAGAACATCCACCTGTGGCTGCTAGCTGACTACTTATGTGACACCATCTACATTCTGGACATTGTGGTCTTTCAGCCCAGGCTACAGTTTGTCCGTGGGGGTGATATAGTGGTGTGTGAAGCGAGATGGATAAATACATGCATTAGATTTCATAGTTTTACAGTAAACAGTGTACTTACACCAATCAGCCATAACACTACAATGCAAAAAATTAAGCATTGTGCCTCCTGGGCAGTTCTGGCCCCTTTGGATATAACTTTACAAGACCTTTGGGATTGTTCTATGGTGTCTGACACCAGGATGTTAGCGGCAGATCCTTTTGGTGCTATGGGTTTTGGTGTGGAGTCCCCCTGGATGCTAGATTGGATTGAGATCTGGGGAATTTGGAGGCCGGATCAACAATATTGAACTCTTTGCCTGCTAAGCCTCATAGATGGCAAGATGTGGTGCACTGGTTGTCCTGATACGTTTCTGTTTTGGCCAACATTGACTTTTTTCAGCAAGTTACGCCACATTGGCTTTTCTGTGGGATCAGGCCAGACAAGCTCGCATTTGGTCCCCACAGGTATAGAGGTGTGTGGGTGCCCATGATTCTGTCACCAGTTTACTGGTATATAATTGATAATCAGTGCTATTAAGTTCACCTGGTGGTGGTGTCGATGTTATGGCTGATCGGTATATATGCAGGCAATATTATACAGTATAATAATAGTTCAGCATCATTTTAAAACAGGTGGGTATAGTGTTTGGTAATATATGTCTCTTAATGTTTGTGTTTCAGTGTGATAAAAAGGATATGAGAGAACATTATATGAAAACAGAACGATTTAAGGTGAGTACTGTGCTTTAACATGGTATTGTTACTTAGTGGTTAGCACCTTCGCCTTCCACCTCCAACGTTGGGGGTTCAAATCTCATACAGTCTGTGTGCAGCCAACCACTGGTCGCTGAATCACCGGTCACTGAACGACTGACTGAATGAATAAAGGAAAGAAGGAATGAATAGCCTAGTTAAAGAATCGGTTTTTTTACAATAATAATAAATTCGCTGTACAAAATTACCTCTTACACTAATTGCAGTGGACTGAGCAAAACATATTTGGTGTCTGAGATTAGCCTCTTTAAATTGCACTAGAGTTATCAGGATAATGTAATGAACAAGTACATGAAGTCTGTGTCACTCGAAGGCATAAATGCACCACATGCTCTTATGACCTTGTGTAATAAATGTTAAGCAAAGCACACATAGTTTCTAGATAAACAGGTTGTTTTGAATAAAAGCCCTTCATCAGCTGTATAAGCACCCTGCTTTATTAAAGACATCATTCAGCCTTCTTTAATACAGACAAAATAAATTACACTTATACGCAGCATTGCACAGCAATTTTTTTAAGTGCAACACCTTTTCAGTCCTTAAATGTCAGCAAAAATGTAATCATTTATAGCCTGCAGATAAACACACTTTGCTTGCACAGTGGTCTGAAATGACGCATTTGTCTGAAAATATTTCAAATGATTTTGAATGACACTATTTTCAAATGAGATTAAAATGCTTAACAGTTTCATTTGAAGCAAGCATATAAAAATATAGGTAGTCAAGTACATGAAAATTGTAAAAAAAAAAATATATATATATATATATATATATTGCCGAATTTAACATATTAGTAGATTAGACATGGGATTTCTGCATAACTACATTTCCAGCGCTTGACTGATATCTCGATGTTTCAGATGGACATGATCAGTCTATTTCCGCTGGACGTTCTTTACTATTTCACAGGTGTTAAATCTGTCCTGCGGTTCCCACGTCTTTTAAAGGTAAAACCAGCTCTAATGCACTTAGATACACATTTAATTACAGACATTTGCTTAAGAAATATACTTATCCATTTGCAGTACAGACAAAATAATAATAATAATAATAATTATTATTATTATTATTATTATTACCTCTCATTCTTTCTGTTAGTACATGGCATTCTTTGAATTTAATGATCGTCTGGAGGCGGTGATGAAAAAAGCCTACATTTACAGGTAAGCCTAGAGTACACAACAGTTGATAATATATAGTAATCAGTTAAAATGCATACAGTACAGTATTTCATTCATCCTAACATTCCATTTTAAAAAGTACATATTTCATTTTCTCTAAGTGTAATAATAATGTGTTTGTAAATCTAACACACACACACACACACACACACACACGCACAACCGGTATCATCTTTTCTTTATTGCTATTAATCAAGATAATGAGTTAATACTGTATATTGGCTAATTTTGCAACATTACTGAAAGCCAAGTTTCAAGAGGAGAAAACGTTTATGTTCCGGGACGTTCCCAGCAGACCCTTTGGGTGTTGGGTGTCTCACCACCCAACACCCAACACCCAAGGTTGCCTCTGTGTTTAGTGTGTGACTTGTTTGTCCAGTGCATCCTATGGATGCTTGGTTAGATTGTTATCTAGGAATTTAGAAGCTGGATAAACAATCTTGGACTCTTTGCCTGCTAAGCGCCTTACATGACAGGATGTGACGCAGTGGGTCTTCTGATAACTTTCTATCATGGCCAGCATTGACTTTTTTCAGCAGTTTGTGTGACATTGGTATTTCTGTGGGATGTGGTAGAAATTCAGTCAAATAGTCGCAAAACAAGACAAGTACTATAGGGATTCTGGATAAGCAAAATGAAAAAAGAGAGAGGCACCTCTCTTATCCTTCTGTATGTACTGTATCTATACACACACACACACACAATAGTATCTACGATATTCACAAGGCTGCTGTGTGACCTTGAAAATGAATGATTACACACAAATGTGCTTTTGTCTTTATGTCTCTAAAGTTTTAGTTAATAGACAAAAGAAAAACCATTTTCATTAAAAACAAGAAGGTCAGCCACATAGTATCAAGCTTTTAAAATTTTGCCTAGCATTTCCCTCCTTTTGTCCTTCAGACAACTAAACATACAGTAGCATGGAAAAATTAGAATATGGTGCAAAAGTTCATTTACTTCAGTAATGCAAATTAAAAGTTGAAACTAATATATGAGATAGACTCATTACATGCAAAGCAAGATAGTTCAAGCTGTGATTTGTGATAACTGAGATGATTATGGATTACAGCTCATGAAAACCCCAAATCCACAATCTCAGAAAATTAGAATATTGTGAAAAGGTTCAATATTCTAGGCTCA
>JAOVVB010000016.1:9488518-9503701 GCA_028570985.1 Heterobranchus longifilis
CGGGGAGAACATGCAAACTCCATGCACACAGAGACGGGAATCGAGCCTGGCCGGGAATCGAACCCGGACCCTGGAGGCGCAAGGCGACAGTGCTAACCACTACACCACCGTGCCGCTGATTTTTTAGGCTGGTAACTCTAAATGATGAGATGTAAATGATCTCTGATGACTCTCCTCTCCTTTTTGTCTTGCTTTCTCTGGGATAGTTTTCATGAGAGTCAGTTTCATCATGGTGCTTGATGCGTTTTGCAAATGCACTTGACAATACTGTTCTTGCAAAAACTAGCTGACCTTCATGTCTGGAATAACAACTGACTGTTGTTGCTGTTGTTGTTACACATTTACCTAATTCCACATGTGTTATTGCACACCAGTGCACAAAGCAAGGTCCATAAAGACATGGATGAGCGAATTTGGAGTGGAAGAACTTGACTGGGCTGCGCATAGTCCTGACCTCAACCCGACAGAACACCTTTGGGATGAATTAGAGGGGAGACTGCGAGCCAGGCCTTCTTGTCCAACATCAGTGTCTGACCTCACAAATGCACTCCTGGAAGAATGGTCAAAAATTCCCTTAAACACACTCCTAACTCTTGTGGAAAGCCTTCCCAGAAGAGTTGAAGCTGCAAAGAGTGGTCCAACATCATATTAAACCCTATGGAATAAGGATTGGATGGTACTGAAGGTTATGAGCATTTAAATGCAGAATACTTTTGTCAATATATAAAATCACATCATTGCATCTCAGGGAAGGTAAATTGCTGGCTGAAAAACCTGATTTTTTTAGTTTATTCAGTCAGTGTCTGTTAAGTTGTAAAGAACACAATGTTACCTGTTTCCCCAACAAATACTACTGTACGAGTTTGGGCCAACTAATACAATATTCATTTAATTTATCTCGTTGGAGTTTTTACAGTATAGTTAACTGTGGACTAACCTAACATTTACCCAGCATAGAAAATACATGATATTTTTTTCTAATTACATTGCTATATACTTCTATGGCCTCACGTTATTACAGAAATAGCATGGAAATAGAAAAAAAAATTCTGCTTATAAGTGCACTCAAGAAAATATTAAATGAAGTTCCTTTACATATTCCATTCAGCAGACCAGAAAATATAAAAGCTACAACTTTACCAGGATACACAATAACGGTCTGATAGTGCACTTGATGTAAGCTTAGATATTTTATGCATTTCTGCAGTGGCAGCTCTGTGTAGGCCAGGAAATGACAAAATATGCTGAGCCAGAGATGCTATTGTGCTGAGGTTCATGGTTCTGCCATTCCACTTAAGGGGTTTGTTGAGACATGCTCACAAGATCAGAGACAGTGCAGATCTGTATCCACATCCACATGACGTGACTTCATCTCCCTTTTTTAGTAAGTCATCTTTCTTCAATTCAGCCAGAAAGGTCAACAACACACATATTTTGTTTTGTATTCCACTAGGGTGTGTTAGCAGCCAACTGGTGAGTCCCAGGGCAGTAAGCTTAAGATGTGTATAAATCTAGAAAAACAGTTGGTAACATTGTAACCCATTGTAAACCATGATATCTTACAGGGAAGACAGGATTTAAGCTATAAAATACATGAACAAGAAATAGAATTTTGAAAACAGTGTTTTAGCAGCTTACATTTTCCATTCTCTGCTGAAGTAATCAGTTCCACAGTCAAGCCTTGCTTAAAAGCAATTGTCTTCCTAATTAATGTTACTAATATACAGTGACTGCATGCATAACTAAGATGGACACCACTATGTTACATTGAATTACATAATAAATGGTCTAAAAATTCTTAGAAATAGTTTGCTGATATGAAACCATTGTGGTAGATAGAACCTTATAGTGTGAAGTTTTATCATAAGTATAAAACTATTATACATAAAGAAAGGAAAATGCTTTCTGGAAAAAAAAAAAGAAAAAAAAGCCAAGTAGCAGCAACATGCATGATAGCTTTTTTAAGCCTTGGGCTTTAAGTCTATTTTGAAAATGTATTATTCAATTAATTAATTAAAGTAATAATATAAAAGGTATCCTTTATTCATATTTATTTCTTATGTTTAAGTTTTTATTTTAAGGTCACTGGCAGTCGAAAAAGCATTTCATTGCATATCATACTGTGTATGACTGTGTACGTGACAAATAAAATTTGAATTTGAATTTGAATTTGATCTAGTGGCATGTACAGTATAGCCTAAACTTGAGTAGATAAATATTTTATAGTACACACACTCACTCACTCACTCAGTCATCATTTATACAGCTTTATCCTGTATTCAAGGTCACGTGAGGCCTGGAGCCTATCCAAGGAGACTTGGGGTACAGGCAGGTACACCCTGGACAGGGTATTTTATAATAGAATTACAGTAAAAGTAAAATAATGTTGTTGTTTTTTTATAATTTCACCACAAAAATGGAGATAGTGACAGTAATAATCTGGTGGGATGCATGACTAACAACAAGTGCACTATTACATAAGGATCTTACAGTAACACATAACAGAGTCCACCATACATTATATTCCTACACATACGTAAATGTTAAACTCCTACATTCTTAGCATATTGTTGCACATCTACTTAAACCAAATGAACACCTTGTATTAAGACAGTAAGTCACTTCTACACTATTCAAAAGCAACCTTCAAAATTAAATTTGGTGTGAAAATGTAATAATAATGGTTATTGTGCTTAGATAGAAGAGAAAAAAAATCTGTGGCATCTTTCAAGGAATAAGAAAAATTAAATCTTTCAGTTCATTTTTCAGTTGCCTAAAACGTGCTACAGTAATTTTTTTCATGTATAATTACTAATTATTATCTAATGAATTAGTGTAGCAGAGGGTTATAAAAAAAAAAAAATCATTATTCACAGTCAAAAGTCCCGGTTTGAAATGAACACCCCTCCTACATTCTGCACACTCAGAGAAATGTTGGAGAAAACACATGAAAAAACAGAAGGAAAACTTGTTATGAAAAGATATAAAATGTGCCTAATTCCTGATGGCAATATCCAATTAAAACTTTTCACATATTTATTTTTTAAATAGACTTCTAATATTGACATTAATTCACTTTGTTATCAAAGGCTTCCATGTATGCAAGTACTGCCAAAACTCAAAATTTGGTTGACTTCAAACGTGAACACTCTGTGGGATTTATGTGTGTAGTTACTTGCATAACTACATGCTGCAATTAGCTTTTCTTCCATATGTAATACACTGCAATTACACTTTATTCATGCTTTGCTACACTATAGTCACAGTCAAATAGAGAGTTATCACTGGAGGCACAGTGCTAGCAAAGACATGAGAAGTTAAAGGGTAAAAGACTGTACTTAAGGGCTCAGCTGTGGCTCTTTGGGAATCCTTGGATTTAAACTGTTGAACTGGGTGAATTGAATCGTTTAATAACTAGCTCAACACCTTAACCAGTGAGACCCAAGAATTTTAATCTGTTCACTCATTTCGTACACCATGAACCTTACTATTAAAAATAAGTTTATTTTTACTTCTCTTTCGCTTCATTGACATTGGAGGTGTTTCTGAACATGCAAGGAGTTTTACCCTGTAAATATCTTGCTGTAGTTAACCGCCTAAATAAATAAGTGATATAAATGATGGAAGAAGTCACTTTTTTCAGCTAGCTCATGTAAGCAGATGGTTTCTAAATGAATTCAAAGTGGTACTTTATAGACCTGACTCCACCTCTACCAAATAAATAACCATCCAAAACCTATCAAACATCAGAAAAAGTCAGAAAAAGAAATTCTAAAACATGTGAACTGAAATAAATCATGTTACTGAAATAAGCCTTTCATAAACTCTCCAGCATTGCGTTCTTAAAGATTTATGCAATGTGTATAATTATTTTAATGGCCCTAGGTGGGTACTCTTGTTGGAGCCAGACAGCCTGGTTCGAGTGTTTCAGAAACTGCAGACCTCCTGAAATAAATAGCAGTCTCAATAGTTTACACAGAATGGTGCAAAATACAAAAAGTCATCAAATCATCTCTGTGCAAAAATGCTTTGCTGATGAGAAAGTTTAAAGGAGAATAACCAGCTTTGATAATAGGAAGGCTACAGTAACTCAAATAACCACTCTATACCACCATTATGAACAGAAAAGCAATTCAGCATGCACAACATGTCGAACCCTGAAGCAGCTGGGCTACAACAGCAGAACCCAATATTAGGTACAATTCCTGTCAGCCATGTTACAGTGGGTGCATGTTCACTGAATCTGAAAGTTGAAGAATGGAAAGAAAAAAGTTTCAGATTCCTGTTCTTGGCTGGGAATAAATTATATTATTAGATTTAGAAACACTGTAACTCCAATTTATAACCGTTAGTTCTTCAATTATTTCCAAGCATCCATATGTGTATTATCTTTCAGTAAGTCATTCCATTACTAAACGCAAGTCACAGAGCAGAATTGAAAACTCCACTCTCTTCTTTTTTCCTTGCAGTTTTGTAATGAAGTTACTTTGCATTATGTAGTATGATTGATATATTCTTTCGTAGTAAAATTTTTCTCTCCCAGTTCTGGTTATGACGATTAAAAGCTCTCAGATTCACAGCCAAACCTTTTATGATGGAACATACTGAAACATTTCTCTAGATTACACCTTGCTACATCATGATCTTCCTTTTGAACATGAAGCCATGATGCTTCAAAGAAATTATAATACAACATTAATTATAGCGATTTTTGCAAAGCATACAGCTGTAAGAATATGGACTCGACATTCAAAAATAAGCAACAAGCATACGCACAAAATCATGCCTGTGTTAAAAAAAAAATCAGTAGGGATTTTCATTAGGGATTTTCTTGGAAAGTTATAAGAGTAGCAGATCTATATTTATACATCCACATGCACATTATTTCATGAAAGCACAGAAGCAGTCACCACCAGGCCTGATGAAATTTTAATCAGTTCTGTCCTAGCAGCCAGGCAGCCCTGATAAATGCAGCTAAGGCCACTGCTCCAGATGCCATTCTGCAGATCCACCTGCAGGCTACAGATGCTCCCACTGAGAAAAACGTTGTGTTATTCATCTTAACATTATAAATTTTAGTTAACTGAAGCAGCTCAGCTTTTGAAGCGTTCGTAATTTCACATGTATATTTTCTGCAGCAGATCCTTATTGTTAAGACGCACATGTGTTACAGCGGTAGTTTCAATAAAATATTTTATTTGTGGTAAATATTTATGTAATATAAAGTCATATGTAATATAATATTTCAGTGATAAAAAGCTGTCACCTACTATTGTAGTAACACTGATACTGTGAGTTAATGTGTTAAAATTCATTTCTCTAAACTCTAATCCATGGCATTAACAGAGAAAATAATTCATTATTAGTAAGACCAACATTTCTATCGATTTGATAATCTACTTTTCTTGTATTAAAATGAAACTGCAGCAGGGGCTCATTCATAAAGGAAGTGGAGCGGAACCTTACCTTTTTTTATCAGCTATTCAACAAATCTTTATAAAGACCTCATTTACAACCCTGCACATTTTAAATCCTATTGAAATACTGATTGCTACTTTTAAATGACCATGAGATTTAAAAAAAAAAGGCTAAACTTTATTTGATGAATATAAACCATTACACTAATTCTCTTATCTTACTAGATATTGTGCAATCATGGGGCAGCACATTAACTGTCCCACATAGATTCCATGTGTTATTATTCCACAAAGTGGTCTAAAATAGCAACAGCAACACTCACTAATACATAACCATTGGGGCTTAAATTATGCTGCCCCATGCCTGGTGTATGAGCAACAGACAGACGTTCTTTTATAGGAAATAATCCAAATGGCATCTAATACATTCCTACAAAAGGGAAACAGTGTGTCTATGATGTACAGTATAGACCCATTTGTATTGTGAGCTATATTGCAAAAATTGAGAGAGGGATAATGTTCATTCAGGTGAAAATATCTCACTTTCTAAGCTGCTAGACTGTATACTGAATGAGTGTATTTTGTTGACGTTCAACTGCCTATTATGAGGTTTACAGAAAGAAGTACACATTAAAGTCTACAACATGTCACTTATGATAACCTCTCGATTTTTATTTAAGGCTATCTTATTATTAATGTCTTCCTACCCCAGGAAAAAACTGTGCTAAAAGGCCACAGCTAAATGTGTCATATCAGAGCAGAATATAATCATGAATCCCTCCTCAAACAGAGTCCCTATTAAGCAGCAGAAGTATTCCCAAAAAGAAACTTGACTCATGGCAGAAAGAGGATATTATAACTTCTTTTTATTGTGGTTTTTTTTTTTACACTTTTTTGACCTGCCTCTAAAACATGTGTCATAAACATTGACAAAACCATTTGTAAGGCTTGCTTTTTCCTTATTTTCTGACACAACCTTTTTTTTCTGCCGTCCCAGGGTTTTTTTTCCCTAAAAACAGCACGAGTTTGCATTTGAGTTCATACTGTGAAAAGGCTACATTTATCATGTAATAAACTGATACACACTTTCACAAAGCAGGTTAAATGGAAGCGCTGCAATGTTTTCTCAGAGGGTAAGATAAATTTGCTGACCTTGCCTTGCCACTTTATGATATAGTAAATCTGTGAGGCTCAAAAAGCCAATGAATGCACACCAGGTACATAGTTTACAGCACTGACTGAGCATATAGTATGAATAGGTGGGGGAGTAATATTAGTCATGACAGTACAAGTTTTGAAAAAATAAATGAAATAGGGAAATTATTACACAGCCTCAAATACACACACACACACACACACACACACACACACACACACACAGGTATCAACATATGCAACAATATATTTTTGGTACTTCATTTCAGCCTATAAAAGGTATTTTTATCGGTACACTCCTGCCCCCTACTGGTAAACAATAAAAGAATGTAAATTCTGTGCTAGACATCAAATTAATTAGAACAGGCATTTATCTACAGGATGTCTAATGTGGTTCCAAACTAAAAAGGTGCGTTACATTGGTAGATAAGAGCAATTTTAAAATAATTTTATACAGCTTTTTTGTTTGCATGCATAAAATAGCAATCCCATTTAATTTCATTGCAAAGTGGACAAAATGTTTTACATGTCCATTCGGTTAAAATTGATCAAATTTGCAGCATTTGACCAAGCAGCATGTTGTGCTCCATCCATTTCACTGGCTAGATTATTACCCTCAGTGAGAGTATGGTTGGTTCCACCAATAGTAGCTTTGCATTCAGGACACTGGCTTTGTTGCATAGCACCTCCACAATCTCCGATAGCGTACACATGCCCATTAGGACACTTATACCAGTGTCCCTGTGAGAGAGCCATGGCTTTAACGATCATTACTCTTTCTTCATTATTGATACCCAAGCCACTGCGTGGAAGTTTGTTTTCCAGCTCTTTAAAAATCTCCTTCACTTTGTCTTCATCATTTTCAGTGAAGGGCGTTGTGTCCTCCAGGATCTGTCTTGCTTGTAACACCTGTGCATTGACTTGTACCGCCAGCACAGTGTATTGGGCCATACTACAACGAACATTGAGATCAGCCAGGTAGGAAAGCCTCCTTATTTCACGTTCTATATCGTCCTTCTGCTGATCAGAGAATCTCTGGGATGAATCAAGCAGGAATCTGAGGCAGTCTTTAATGCGCAGTGAGAATTCATCAAACATTAATGAGAACATGTGATCATTTTTCGTCTTTATTAGCTTCCCAAGTTTTTCCAGGAATATTATCAAGTTCTCCTGTTGCCAGAGGTCTAGAAGAGATACGCCAGACTTCTTAAGCCTCTCAGTGATCATTTTGTACTCCTCAGGAAGTTGGTCCTTAAAGAAGACATTCCTTTTTAAAAGCAATTGAAGTTCATTTTTCTTATACTCAATGTCAGACTGCAGTCCATTGATCTGTTCCTTGACCTTCTCGATTTCTGCCAGGCTCCGGTTGATATGGGCACCATAGCGCACGTTCCTACGAATAGGGGTTCGACATCTGGGACACTCCTTCAGCCGGATAGCTCGCTGATCTAGGTCAGCTTTCTCATCCTCATCCATGCCCATGTACTGGTCCATGCCAGTAGACTCAATGACATGCTTGCAGTCCTCTAGCTGTATAAAGCATGCATCTGGCTCATCTTCATTACCAAAGAAGATCTCAATCACATCATCACGATGGCATATGCGACACTTATCTGGGCAAGGGTCTCCACAAAGACCTATACAAGGATGTCCACAGGGCAAGACCTTTTCACATTTCCTTAAACATGGTGGACGGTCACATGGCTCATGGCAGAGTTTGCTACACTTCTGATGAGGACATTGCCACTCACAGGGTTCCATGCAAGGGGCACAGGGCTGTCCACATTTTCTCATGCAAATACTGTGAACACAGCGATTTTGACAAGGGAGGGTACACGGTGGGCAGCTTTTTGGGCATGGCACACGGCACTTATGTGAGCAGGGAAGGACACGCTGGCATGCATGTCCGCAAGCTTTGTGGAGGCGACCCTGGTGGCATGTGTGGCAAGTCCCAGTGCAAGCATGTCCACAATTCAGGACTGTGACGCATCGGGTTCTGCAGGCTGGCTGATTTAGAAAGTCCCGCGAGGAGCTGCATGGTTCTTTCTGAGTATGTCCACATTTTAGCACCATAGAAATTTTTACTTTGCATTTCACAGTGCATGGTTCACCACAGCTTGCCTGGCATGTGTGTCCACATGTCAGCTTTTTCTGACAAGGCTCCCTGCAGATGAATGTTTCTGGAGCTTGATGACAGGCCATTTTCTGCTTGTGCTGGCATTTTGGTACAACCTTCTCTACACGTACCTCACATTTACCACACTTCTGATGGCAACGTCTAGGACATGTGTGTCCAAGCTCACACAGCACTTTGGGGCAGTCCTTATTACACTTATATTTCTTGTGGTCAGCATCATAAGGATGGCACATGCGAATGCATACGTGGCCACAGTCCAAGCGGTACTCACAGGGCTTGTTGCACCCACCTTCAGGCACCTTTGAAAAGTCTTTTGAAGATGACACCAGGGTTTGGGTTTCTGGATGATTCTGACAGCTCAGTGTCAAAAAGCGTCCCACCTGACCTTTCTCCCTCAGTGTGTGAAGTATATTACTCCACAGTGTCACCTTGCTAAACATTTCCATGTTTCCAAGGCAGTATAATCCCATCTTGGCACGAGAAAGTGCCACACAAACACGGTTTGGAATTTTTAAAAACCCTACACTGCCCTCCTGATTACTGCGCACCAAAGACAATATGACAATATCATTCTCTTCACCTTGATACTTATCAACAACATGAACTTTGACCCCTGAAAATTCAGCTGAGGGCATGAGCTTACGTAAACAGTAGAGTTGCCCCGTGTAAGTGGTGAGGATGGTGATCTGAGAGGGCTGATAATCCTGCCGCAACAAGTACCGACAGAGTTCTACCACAAAACGTGCTTCGTGAAAGTTTTGATGACTTCGTCCATCCTTTATTTCCTCCTCATGGGATTTGTGGTCAATGAAGAACATGTTTGTGAGAATTCCCTACAGGTAAGAAAAAATTACAGGACAGACTTGACTTTAATCAAGCAAAAGTTTGGTATGTGATATTATTGAGCACATTTAAAGTACAGTGAGTTGCCAGTGTACAATGAATGCAATGAGTGCTGAATGTTTTAATTATGAAAAAAAAACTGACCTTGATGTTTTCATACTCAAATACAGAAGCATGGTTTTCCAGCTCTGAGTAGATATGAGGAGTCAAAAGACGAGCAATATCCGGTCTCATACGATGCTGTATTATCATGTGCATAAAGAAAATAATTTAAAAAAAACACTTATTTATATTGCTTAATTATATTGTAAAGATTTTTTAAATTATAAATATTTGATCAAATGTGAGAAAAGTGCATTTGGTATGGATTCATTAGCTCACCTGGTAGTTAAGTCTGACAAAAGGAAATCCCACTTTGACAAGCCTCTCAAACATCGACACCTCGAGGTTGAAATTTTTGGCTAGCTCATACACTGTGGCACTAGGTCTAAGCTGTAAACAAAACAGGAGATTAATGAGAAGGAAAATTTACTAATTAATGTGAAAAAAAAAAGTTTTTGGAGAGATGTGTTATATATCTTCTTAAAGAACAAATTATGATTTCCATTCATTTTTATTTTGATAAATCTAAATAAATTTAATTATAGAAGTCGAGGAAAAATCGATGCAGTTGTGAACTGTGACTCTTTTATGTGGCGATTCACATATCCCCGATCTACCTTTTTCTGCAAGTCTGTGAGCAAATTAATCTCAATCAACTCATTACACATGCTTACACCACTCTCAAAACACCGTGAATGCAAATTAGTTGAAAATATTATGTGTTAGAAGCCCCGCGTGTTAGAAGCCATACGTGCCTGCGTGCTGCCATCCACTCAACCAGAGTGCTCACTGTCAAGTTTTGAGACTTTGAGTTTGAGTTTTGAGACTTTGGAGGTATTTGAGGAGGTAAAACATCACAGTTTCTTTATAAACCTACAGACGGTACACTTCCAACTATTTACACATTTTTTCATCCCATGTGGTAGGAGTGAATTATTTGCTGGGGTTTCTTGAGAAATAATAATTATGGTGGATGACGTACTATAATGCTGCCCTTGGTTTTCAATTGAGAACTATTAATGTAAAGAGAATACAACTAATGTTATAAGGAATGGGCTACATTTAATTACTCCTTAAACTAATTAATATCAAATCGGGATATTTATAAAATCGTGAAACTTATAGAATCGCAATTTTAATTGAGTTTGCACCTATTGCGATAATATCGTATCGGGTGGTGACAGGTGATTCCTATCCGTATTAAATTGTAAATAGGGCTCTTTATGTACTAGCCTATTTATGTTGGAGCACAGAAACCATAACCACATTTCAATTTAGCATAATTTATAGTGATCATTTATTTACTGCATAGTAGGTTGTATGTCATGCATAATTTTCTGTTTCTTCACAGGTTGACAATTTGTTCTATTTTAAGTCTTACAAGTATTAAGAATTTTGAAAAATATTCAACAGGTCTTCTATATAAAAGATCTGTTAGCGCCAGTGTTTTTTTTTTTTTCCTTTCTGATTCCACCTACATAGTCCTCATCATTTTTTCCATGTGACCAACTTGTTAGTGAATAGCTCTTATAGGTGCTATATGCCAGTTATACCTGTTGATGATCTCCAATCAGAATGAGGTGCTTGCAGTCTCGGCTGAGTGTGGTAATAGTGTGAGCTTCCAACACTTCAGCTGCCTCCTCCACAATCACCAGCCTTGGCTTGAGCTCCTGCAAAACCTGTCGGTATTTTGCTGCCCCTGTGGTGGTCATGCCAATGACTTGGGCATGTTGGAGCACACACAGATCCTCGCGGCGGCGGATTTCAGCCAGGCGCTCTGCAGCATCCTGATAGACTTGTTCAGCCTGAAGAGCTTTCCCACGAAGGTCAATCTGATACCGCAACACCCAGAGGCTATTAAGTGAGAAAGTGAAAGAGCAAAATAAATAGGGGAACAGACATCGAGCAAGGGAGAAAGGAGAGAATAAAGGGACATGAATGACTGTTAAAATTATTGAAGGTCTATTTTTTTAGTGTTGAATATAAATTCAACTTAACTTTGAATAAATATTATAGCTGAGTTCTCTTGCATAGTTCACACAATTATTTGAAGGATGCTTTTGAGAGATATTTGCTTTTGGTCTAGCATATAATTACCGGTAAAGTCTCCATCTGTCTTTTAGGTCAAGCTGCCATACATTCAACTCTTGCAGTTCTTTCACCTCACTCATAGCCTCACTTTTCCTCAACTCCTTCTGGACCATCTGCCTTATCTTCTTCTTCTGGTGACGCTGTATCTGAATACACAGAGAGAGAGAGAGAGAGAGAGAGAGAGAGAAGAATCATGGTGTTGGTATTATTATGCAAATAAAATACTGTATACAACCTAGATTCATAATGTACTATATATGCATTCACTATTTTTTGCATTAAGCACCTTATAATGCCATAGGCTTTTAAAAAGGGTGCTTGCATAAAAACATAAAAATCTGACTTCATATTGTCAGATTACATAAAGTTCATATAAATTAATGTACACAAAGGATTCTATATGTGAATGCTACAATGTAGTGTAACATAGGTTTTGCAGTTTAACTTGCATTTCTGTTATGATACCTGTGTTAGATTGCATTACACATTATTGCCTACAACGCAAAGAAAAAAATCATAAAATTATTTTCCTAATGACATTATATATATGAATAGGTAATTACAAAGTTGTATATGTATGCATATGCTAGATATTCTGTATTTTAAATAACAACTCATTTGTACTTCTAAGGATAAAACAACTAATAAAATAAAGAAAACATTAAATTTATATATTATCTCAGTTCTCCTAAACTGAATTAATATTCTAAAATATTCATATACATATGCATACAGTATATACCAAGGGATTGAGGGTTCAAATCTTGTGTCTGGGCTTGGAGTTTGCATGTTTCCATCCAAATACAAAGATTTGACATTTACAAATTGCCCTGTAGTGTGTGTGTGTGTGTGTGCCCTTTAATGGGTGCACCCAGGGAGTACCCTGCCTTGTGCTTTACGTTCCCTGGGATAGGCTCCAGGCCCCCTGTGACCCTACACAGGATAAGGGGTGTAGATATTTTATGTATGTATGTATGATTATTATTATGACTATTCCAGAAAATTCTTACCTCCCACCCTTCACCCTCATCTTGTCCCTGTTCATGTCCCTTTCGTTGTTCCTGTTTTGGTGAAGGTTGTTCTTCTGCCTGATGTAGGTTCATGGCTAGCATGACCTCAGCCAATTCTGCTATGGTCTCCTCCTCCCTCTTGCGTTCACGGCCATCTCGGCGTTTAGGGTCTGCATCTTCCAGGATTCTTTCAGCCTCAATCAGAGCTGCCTCTTCATCAATTTCCAACAGTTCCTCATCCTCTCCTGCCTCCCCGTCATCATTTGTCTCTGTCCGCAATCATAAGTGTTCATAATCATAAGAAAATTAATTGCTCTTTATTTCAATGATTGATATCCATTATGAATTAATCTGCTATGCTTAAACATATGACAATAGTGATAGCAAGGAAACCTTTTTTCATTTTGAATAGTCTCTAATTTAGTGGTTATTGCTCTATTCATACTTATAACTACAGTATAGTTGAATATTTATTATTCAGTGTTCAGTGTTGTGAACTGTATAATTGTAAGAAATGTACAGATTGTAAACACTGTACATATGGTAAAAAAATAACTATATTACATTTAAATCTGTACAAACAATATCATACATTTATACATTTACATTTTTATCAAATATATAGTTGCTGTAACTACAGTAAGTATTTTAAAAAGTTGTCTCACTTTTAGTTTACAGGTTTTGAGTCCAGTTTTAGCGCTGCGTGAGCAGGCAGACAAATGCAACAGAAAAAAATAATGGGCATGCAAAGGTCAAACTTAAAATGGAAAAAGTGATTCATGATGCATGATTCATAGGGGTCTTAAAAACTAAAAATACCACATTTACACACAAGAATTTGTTTGTAAAGTCCAATGCTGAGTTTGAAAAAAACACAAAAAAGAAAAATGAAAATTACAAAGAAAAAGTGAGGAAACGAAAAAGAAAGAAAAGAACCAGAAAAAAAAATTCAGCAGTGATTACTTACATTATATAATATAAAATTATCGTTAGCAATAATTGCTGCAATCATAACAGCAATCATTTCAAAGTGGTTTTTAGTATGACTATTTTAAATGTTTTGTGTTAAAATTTACTATTCAAGCATGTTCTTTATACAGTTTGTTGCATAAACATACCATGAAAAAGGTCACATTCACAACGCCAATTTATTTGTAAGTTTTTCCAAAAATGACAAATATCTTCAAATCCTCTTTATTGTTTTTGTGTCTGGTCTCTTTCATTGTAACACAAGTTTTCTAAGTTAGCAGAATACCTGTACTCTCATAAAAGTTTGTCTGTTTAATGACAAATCCATAACAAATGCCATCCATCAAATCCCTAATAAAATGCTGAATATTTTAAGGATATTTTTGAGGATAATTTGAGGATTTGTTTGTTTTTAGCTGAAGAGATTACATTAAATGTTATGCAAATTAATTCACTGATACTAAGCTTCCTCATGCTCTAAGGCTCTTTGTTTAACATTATGATATGAGTCCGAATTTCGCATCCATAATGCTGGAACCACCCAAATATATTTTATTAAGTAGTGCATATATTTTTACAGTCCGTTTATTGTCAGAGATTAACATCTAGTAATGCTGTTACCATGCAGGATCATTAAAAAAAAAGCTTTCAACTTTACCTGCTTCACTGCTGGCAGGTTGCTGCAGAAACCCCCCGAGACAAAGCCATTCCATAATCACTGATTGCTTCTTTCCAACATTTGCAAATCCACCCATCTCAAGCTAACACACACACAAAAAATTCAATAATTCTCCTTCTTCTTTTTCTACTACTCCTACTGATAGTACTTCTACTACTATTAATAATAATAATAGTAAACAAGGAGCTGTACCTAGCTTGCACATACAATGGAACCTCGGATTGCGAGTAACGCGGTTTCCGAGTGTTCTGCAAGACGAGCAAAATTTTGAAATAAATTTTGACTTGAAAAACGAGCTTGGTTTACAAATACCAAGTATCATGTAGCACGTATGCGCTTCTCGTCACGTGATCACAACTGAGCCAATAGTTTTTCTTTCGAGCACGCTGCTGAATTGTATGGCAGCGCGCGTCTCTCAAAGGTATAATCAACATCTGTACACGCATGTACTGGTTACTGTAATACTGTGACCGCGTGTGTGAGCATAAAACATAATTTATTTTGTGTTTGTATATGTGTGCGCGCACAAACGTTCTGTTATAATAAACAGTACACGGACGCGTGCAACAAGAGCAAGTCCAACTAGAGAGGTTAGAGATCCATTTTCTCTTTGTCTATAGCAGCCTGCACTGCACTTTGTGTGTGCACATGCGTCATTGGTCAGCTTGCTCCTTCCTCCCTCCTCCTGCCTTCACACACACCCCTACTCCTTTCGCCTTCACACAAACACACACACAACCAACTCAAGACGCATCTGTTTCTCCAGTACTTGGACTAACC
>JAOVVB010000016.1:9509141-9522904 GCA_028570985.1 Heterobranchus longifilis
TTAAAACGTATTTGTACTCTGTCGCTTTTAATTCTTGACTTTGCCATTGTATGTTATGTATGTTATGTATTTTATTTGATTTTATTTTTTTTGTGTCCTGGATGTTCAGTCCTTTGGTCTACGTTGTAGCATAAAGGGCTATATAAATAAATGAGACTTGAGACTATTTTTCAGCCTAACGATTGCTGATAGGATATGATAGATAGATAGATGTAGATTCTATCTTTAAATATGGCTAAGAAATTCAGTTTGTTGCCAGTGTTTGCACAGGAAGTCACATCACTTAACCACTGAGCTACCCCTGGCTAGCCCTGGCTCCTTGCTGGATACAACAGGTAGGTAGTGTCATCATCAACTTTTGTGTCATACTGTGAGCGTGTCACAGGAGTTCCTTACTGACTGTAACAGTGGGCAGCAAAAACGGGTACATCAGGCCAAGCTCATAGCTAATGACACCCTGGATCAGACTTCAGAGCGTCCACAGCTACAGCGCATACAACAGGAAGACGTAGGGTCTGCCGAAACATATAACACATATACCTTGCCAATCATCATTACATTGAAACTGGCTCTCATGAAGACCATCCCAGCAAAGCAAGACCAAAACCTACCTCTGCTGCAGAGAAAAAGTTCATTGAGTCTTACCATCCTCAAAAATTACCATTTTATATAATATAACATAATATTATCATAATAAAATATAAGATTCAATTCAAATTTTGCTTTATTTTAAATTCACTGTGGTGTACAGAGGTAAAAAAAAAAAAAAAAAAATATAGGAAAAAAAGTGCACTGCCCAAACCAATTACTTATAGAATATATAATCTGTATTTAGCTTCAAGTTTCATTTTTCAAATTCTAAAAATAATTAACATGTCAGCCCCTGTTTCCATCTGGTATTACTCCTCCGTAAATCTGGTTCTTGCTTTCTTTTGCAACTGTTCAGTAATACAATGTACTTCTGCTTATGAATGACCAATCTCTTCTAAGGTTCGTGTTTTTGAACGCCACAATAGTCACCAGTAGGTGGTGCTAAAACCCCGAAGTCCATCAAGGTTTCCCCAGCAACAAAAGTCAGAGTCGGAAATCACTTTTTTTCTTTCTTGTTTGCATTTTTATGCAAATGATTTATATTAACACAAAGACGAGCGTCTTAACAAGATTTAAAAAAAATAATAATAATAATAACATGTAGCTTCTGATCATACCAACATTTTAGGTTTGTGTATTATTATTTCCACCATTTATATATAAAAGTAACGTCTGTAGAAAATAATTTAATGGAATTAAGTGATAGAGCTACGGGAAATCAGTCAACCCCTACTGTAAATCATGTTTAAATATCATGGTTAAAAATGTGCTGAGTGTAATTAGGATATAATACACGACGCCCTCCTGTAGAGGGTGAGTCCATGGGCGTTTCTAGCTATTGAAAAGATCAGGGACTGAGTCAAGTTGAGAGGGGGCATCAGTAGGTTATTTACCTTTATAATACATTCCCTCTCCACACACACACGCGCGAAAAGGTTATTATGCTACTTATTTTTACTATTGGTTTGTGCACTCACCTTTTGTCTTCTAAAAATTCTTCAGTCCTCACTTATGACTCTTGTGGGCGCTGGTGGCGGAAAAGTACAATGTTATTTTAGTTTGCACTAAAACACATGAGAGAGAGAGAGAGAGAGAGAGAGAGAGAGGTGGCACAGTTTAATATATACAATATGGGCATGGCTAACTATGAATCTGGTCTTTCTCATGTTGTTCATTCACAAGCTAATACTGTTTCGTATTATGTTTTTTTCAGTAAAGTACAATAGCTACATATGACACTGAGGCTTGTTTCAGCCAGAAGCGGCGGTTCCGAACAAAGCGTCGCTTCGATGCTTGTGTCGTGTCTCTTAGTGTCACGTGACCAAACAGCGCTCGGTGCGGCCCTGGTAGCGCAATACTCGCGACAAATAATAAATAAATAATAGCTACACAGCTATTATTTTTAAATAGAGCCACAAAGAAAGAGAAAGACTGGCAGTTTTTAAAGTAATTTCTCACAATAAGGCAATTGCTGCAATAAATTGCTAGAACATAGTCGTTAGATAGTAGTTATGTGCACAAACATTTCCTATATATAAACTATATATAATGGACATGCATGTAAAATTTCATACATCATTGACATTTGACAGAGATAGATAGATAGATAGATAGATAGATAGATAGATAGATAGATAGATAGATAGATAGAAAGACACACATATATAGGAGAAAGGGGGGTAGGTTGGCAAACTCCTCATGATAAGAATATGGGGAAGGGAAGTTGTGTGTGTGTGTGTGTGTGTGTGTGTGCACTTTTTGTGCACTTGACTTGTTGATTCCAGGAAGGCAGACATTTTGCATTTTTGCATTTTTCTGCTGCAGTGGGCCAAATGCATGATTTTCAAGACACTGAAAGTTGTTTCAGTGCAGCAAGAAAAAAAGATTTGTGCTTACAATTTAGAGCCATACCTAGTTCATGTATACGTTACAAGGAAAGGAAATATATTGATTTTAAGGGTGCTATGTGAGAAAGCACATGCCTTGTGTTGCTTTATTGCAATTTGGAAAATATGAGGCAGGCTGGAGCAGGTTGGCACAGTGATGTGTCTGGTTGGCATACTGTGCCATCCTGCCCCACCACTGCCCCAGATCATAGAAATGCAGTGTTTTATGACATATCATCACCTATTACAGCATTTTCGGCCCATGCCAGTGAGATCAGCATACACCAAGCTGCAGTAAAAAATGGCGTTCCGTATCGCACCTTAGCACATTACATTCCAGTTATGGAAGCAAATAATATTGACACAACAGTTGCATTTGCAGAATGCTTGGACTTCAGACTGTGATGTCTATTTTGCATAGTAGAAGTGTGAAATAAATGCAGTCCCAGTTTTATATTATTGTTTGAACTACGTTTTGTCACATTGGTGCCCATGTGGTAGATTGGCACAAAGATTTTCTCCTGGAATACCTTCCGAGCATGTTACACAGCAAGATCATTTTGTAACTGGTATTGTAGTTATTTCATAAAAGTCTTTTGGGTTCCGTGGATTGGTTTATGACCCTGGTTTATGGATCTGATAGTCAAATCAACTGTGGTGCCATACTGTGAGTACTGTGAGGCAATAATATATCTATATTTGATTTATAGGAATGCCTGTGACACACCTGTGATGGATATACCTGCTCAAACCAGTCACTGGTCAAACCAAACAGAATTTGTTTTATATATTGGATAGAAGATTATATAGTGCTAGAGAGTATATAGTGGCATAGTGTTTAGCAGTTTGGCTTCACACCTCCAGGGCCGAAGGTTCAATTCCCACCTCATGTCTGTGCGTGAGGAGTTTGCATGTCCCCTTGTGCTCTGTGGGTTTCCCCCAGGTACTCTGTTTTCATCCTATAGTCCAAAGACATGCAGAGGCAAATTGGCATTCCCAAAATTGCCTGTAGTGTGGGTGCATGTGTGTGCCCTGTGATGGTTTGGCATCCTGTCCAGAGTGTACACTGCCTTGTGCCCGAAGTCTCCTGGGATAGGCTCTGGGCCTCCCTTGACCCTTTACACATGCACATGTGATGCTAGCATCAATTTGATAGCTTGTGTATTTGTGTATTTTTCCACCATTTATATCCAAACTTTTATAATGTAACCTCTATGGAAAATAAGTTTAGTGTTTTTTCCCGTTAGAGCTATGATACCAGTAAAGACCTAAATTGTTGATTGAAAAACACATTTTATGAAGTGGACAAATGTGTTTCTCATTTCATTGGAATGGCATATTTCATTATTTGCAAATGTTATTATGCAAAGTTATGCGTTAGCCCGAGAGTTCCTACGTGTTCTAAACACCACAGCAAGCTGCAACACATTTCTCGGGTCAACACAAATATTACCTATACAAACGTGTGTATCAGTTGCACATTATTGATTTTAAAAAAGGTATACACCTTAATGGAACATCATAGCATTTCTCCCCCAAATCCTCACACGGGTTTTAACCACACTTCAGCCCATTGTTTTGTTTTTAACCAAAACCCTTGATAGTGAAACTTGATGGATCACATCCCAGCAAACATTGGTCCGACGGCAAGGTCGTGTCCCTGGCCAAAACCAGTCGCAGTAGGACGGCATTAATTGGTAAAAAAAAAAAAAAAAAAAAAAAAAAAAAGGACCAATTAATTAATTTGTAGTTAATTGTTTGACAGAACATATAGCATGTATAGCTGTTACTTTTACCTAAGTGTTGTTCAATATATACCATCCAAGCAAACATTTGGTGAAAGCTGTTGTAAATCAGAAAACGTCAAACGCGTCCGTTCAACTTTCATTTTGAAACTATTTTTCATCCACGACGGGACGCGTCGGAGGGACGTCATTTCAACGGTCATCAAACGTCCAAATGTTTGCTGGGATTCACTTCACTTCTCCAAGCCATTCTTTAAAAAAAAAAAAAAAAAAAAAAGCAGTTATCAAGTAACTAGATACGGTCGTGTAAGGTACATGGTAACGTAATGAAGGTTGTGCTTTTCAGTTCGGCACATGATATATTATTATAGGGAAATTGACCACTGCATTTCGTGTGAATTCACTCTGGTACTGAATCTTCCCTTTAGGCTGAGGATAATTATGACTTAGCGCACGATGCCCCACTGTAGAGAGTGAGTCAGCGCGGTTTCATTTCTCAGAAAATGATCCACCCACGTATCAAACAGCTTAGACTACCTGCTTTTTATATCAAGACACGAGCATTCGCATTGTTGTTACACTCGAGCCTGGCTGTTCTTTCCTACATACACGGTCCTACATGTGTCCATATATATGCGGAAATAAACACTTCGTCATGAGAATGATTTCAATATATTTTTCTTTAGTCACAGCCATTTATAAAGGTTATTAGGAAAACATGGATACATAGGCTTAAAATAATTTATGTACAAAAAAATGGAAGACGTTTTTTTAACAACGTCTGATGAAACTCGTATAAGCATCGCATCTAAATAAATGGCCACAGCGCTCTACGCTGCCTCTCCGAGATGCCGGAAGTCAGTTAAAAACATATAGAATTATCAATAAAACCAGGATAAAACACGCGACTTCGAAAAATTTCCTCTCTCATTTCAGCATTTCTGATGACATGTCTACGAGGGCCATGCTAAGCTAAATCGCGGGACACTTACCGGTTCTTGAGCCCGGTCGCTGTGTGCTCTGTACTGACAAGGAGCTGCTCAGAGAACCTTTTAAATACCGGCTCTAAGTTTCGCTTTCATGTTTGGTTCATCATAACCGAAACTGTCGGAGAAACAAAACACTGGTCTCCACGGAGTCACTGTTTAAGGGCTTTGGAAGTTATAAAAGCTTGGTTGCATATATGTTAAGACCTTCGAATCAAATTATTTTAATGTATTTTAATGTTTTCTCTGAGAATAGCTCCTACACAATCCTGAATGTTTTCCGCCTAATAACACACAGCAATGTTAGCTGATGATTAGGTTACTGACAGTATAAAGGCAGTCAGTACTGATGACACTAGCACAATTCAGAGACCTTATCTCAGCAAGCAACATGTACAGGAAGTACAGAATGAGCTTCAAGTCTCTCCCCGATCAAGTACGTTTATGTCTTAATAACTGTGCTAGATGTCGTGGCAGTACATACCCCAAACTAACATTGTTTTTGCAATAAAGCATATTTTGGACCTAGCATATTATTGTTTGGAATCAATCAAGACTTTACCCACTCTCTATTAATTGGGTAATATTTCTGATTTCTGGGTATATTTGGTAGGCCCTGATCACTACAGACCAGGAACATCTCACAAGAGCTGCAGTTTTTGGAGTTGCTCTGACCCAGTATTCTAGCCATCACATTTTGACCCTTGTCAAAGTCACTCATATCCTTATGCTTGCCCATTTCTTCTGCTTTCAACACATCAACTTGTTGCCTATTATACCCCATCCCCTTCCAGCCACCTTTGGAATGAGCTATTTAAAATGTAGCTACTGTGAGAAGGGCCAAATTGTAATGGCTCGACAACTGGGTCTACAGCTCTTGTGAGATGTTCTTTGCTTTGGTGGCAAAGAGGAGACCGTCTCAATATTAGGCAGGTGGTCATAATGTTATGGCTGATCAGTGTATGCAGAAGGTACAGAGTGAGCTTCAAGTCTTTCCCTGCTCAAGTAGATTTGTCTTCATAACTATGCTGGACAGACACATGATTTTGTCAGTACATATACCAACTAATAATTCGTTTTTTAACGTAACTTTCAATAAAACATATTTTTGGGGTATTTCTCTTCATAATCAGATAACTCGCCTTGTATTATTTGCTGATTCATGGGTATATTTGTAAAGTCCACTTGAAATTCATTAACTTCATGCTTCAACTTTTACTGCTTTGTGAAAACAAGAAAAGGCGAGGCTTCTTCCTGCATAACTTTCTCTATCTTCATAAAAGAAATTGTTTTTCTCCACCCAGGTACCAAAATAACTCAATGAACAGCCATTGTAGGTGTCTACAGTATGTTAGCTATCCATGTCAGAGCTGGCTCAACACTGGTAAAAGCATACTATCCATAACAATCCAGTCAAGGTTGTGCCTGTACTGGCAGAGTGGATGAGAAAGTGGATTAAGGTCTGATGGCCTTGGTGGATCAATGTTGGATAAATAGACAAAATTATATTGTTGGCACCAAATGATGACCAATGTCGGTCTAATGTTTCCCCAGTGTCAGTTTACTATCTGGGTAGAAGGCTATCATCTACAGGAAATGGTTTCTTTAGTCAGTGAAGATTAGATACAACATTTTAATAAGAGGGTATATCTTTGTTATTAGGCAATGTGCCAATTTATGCAAAAATCATTTACTGATTGCAAACAAAAAATGCAAAACAATAACGTCAACAATGAGATGTTGGAGACATACATTAAGACTGCAACTAGGTTGTAGTTTTCCATGGCTTATACAACAAATAAGATGAATAATGCAACCCAAAAAATAAGTTATTGTATCACACAAACTAAGCAGCTTTAATAAATGTCCCTAACATAGCAGAAATGAGTTGTGAAACACAAGGAGTACAAAATTGCCCTGCCGGTGCTGTGTCCGAAGAAAACAAAATTTCCTTAGATGGGTTTGAAAAAACTTGAACAGGACCAGAGAGAAACAGGTTTTCCACTATATTTGAGACTTCACTTCCTCCTGAACCTGAAAGGAAACATAAAACCATGTTAACCTGGAAAACAAACCTGCATATTTTATTTTAATAGAGACTTTTTTAGCATAGTGTCAAACATAACATGTGGTTTGGCAAACCATGCATTTCTCATTGTAATAATGATTTAAAACATACTTGGCTTTGGAGTTAAAGCGTCCACCTTTTTTATGGGAAAGGCCTAATCTTTTTCTATCCTCAAATGAAGGCCTATAGAAATACAGAAAACAGGTTAAAAACACAAGTGAATGAGAATTGACTTTAATGTAATACTTAGTGAAAGTATTGTAAAAACATTAGGTTTAATCTTCCGTTCATGCATAACACAGATAAAAAAAAAATTATATAGTTTCAAGCAACAATGAGTGACAAAATTATGTTTAGACCTCCAAACAGCCCCAGATGCTGGGAAAAAAAACATCACACTATGACGTCACTGAACGTGATGTCACTGAACACAGAACGCGACGTCACTGAACGTCATGTCATGCCCCACAGAAAGCAATTCTGCATGTTCAATGTTTTTAGATTACATAGGCCCGGTTTGGTGACGATCGTATGAATTCCCTAGAAAGAGTATAAAATTCGGGTGCATTTTGCAGACGACACAAAATAACTGACTTCCTGTCGAATTGAGCCCATGACATGCAAAGTTGTTCAGCTCAATGAGCTCTAAATGTATACTGGGTTTCGCATGCATACATGCAAGTGTGTATGAGCTATGCAGCAAAATCTTGTGTGAGCCACGCCCAGAGCCCAGACTCTCAGGCATCCTAATGGCGCAGATTCCAACCTGTCTGCTAAATTTCAAAATGACAAAATGCCCTGGATGGTGGGAAAAAATCCTTAGAAAAACGATAGGGTCTTTCACACACTGTGACATAATAGGGCTGATGGCATAGTGCTTGGCCCCTAAATTTAAAAAAAATACAATACTAAGGTATCTTAAGGCACTGAATCAATAATTGCTGTCTGCAGAGAACATACCCAGATCTGTATTGCTTCAGGACTTTTTTGCTGACATTGGTGAGCTCCTTGTCAAACACAGACTTCTTTGTAGGTTTTCCACCTTTTTGCTTTGAGGCTGACAAAGAGGAGACACAAATAACAGAAAGAATATGACTCTAGCCTGAAGTAGTTTCTCAAGGTTATACAAGTCTAGGCTTAAATCAATTTATTCTAAAAGCCTTTTGACTGAAATAACCATGCAAGCCATACTAACCTATGTTTTTGGGCTCATCTTCTGGCACAACTCTGGCACGCTTTGGCTTTCGGTCACGTTTTGCAGACCGTTCTGCATACATCTGAGACTTAAGGATTTCAAACTGAGCTCTTTCTTCCGGCTGTCATGCACATACAAGGGGAAAACCAACAAAACCAATCAGAAATGAATGTGAAACTGATTTTCTGAGCAGCTAGCTAACAGAGGAAAACAGATGTAGCCACAATTCACAGTCTCTTGGTATATACAGTTATTATGAGCTTGGGATTGTTTCCAACATGATTTTATAGCTCTTTGGTATATAGCTCCTGCATGTTTGTTTTAATATGTTCCCTAACAGACAATTTCTGGGATATTCCAGGAAATGTGTAATTAAATTGAAAGCACATGACACAGAATAAGTAAAAACTATACTGTATTTTTGTGCCACTTCAATTTTAAGTTATATATTTTTTTTTACGTTCATGACATAATCCAAATCCAATAAACCCAAATCAAGTTTTGTTTCATGCTCCAATACACATCAAATATATAATACACAGGTTTAACAATGAAAGGCGCAGTAAATTTACATATATGAATTTACATGTATGAATTGCAATATGTATACAGTATAAAAGAATACAGTGATGGTGCAGTAGTTTACAGAGGACCCATACCGACAGCACTTTCTTCTTGCCATCTTTTAAGAATTGAGCACGCTTCTTCTTCCCCCTCAGAGCCAAGTCAAAGTCCTGAAGTGCTTTGTTCACTGTATAAGAACACATTCTGTGTTAGTCATTAATGTGTGGAAATGTTTTGGAAAAACACCACAGCAGGTGGCCATCACATTAAAAAGGACAGGGGAAGAAAAATAATAATAATAATAATAAATCACTAACTTCTCTCCTTCTTCCTTTCGTCATGGGTTTGGAACCATGACCTTGCTGGCTGTTTCTCTTCGGGTGTCTGTGTTAGTTTCTTCTGAGCTGCATTAATCTAAAAACAACAAAGTACAATATAATGAGATAAAACTCCAGACAAAACACAAATGGTTCACATAAGGGATCAGGATCTTTTTTTTTTTTTTAAGACAGCACATTACCTGTGCTTCTGAGTGCACCATCGCTTTCTCTTCTTTCTCCAAACGCAAGACAGCATATACATCCTTCTCCAACTTCTCAATCAGATCTCTGAACTTCAGGATCACCTCTGATACGAAGACAAAAATAAAAGTTAATTAAAACATACAAAGCATTACCGTTGTGTAAATGATCTAAATGTTAACTATTTCAACAAATTAATTCAAGGACTTAATGTCTTTATCTACTGGTTTAATTTCATCACACACGTGTGCTCATTGCATTCTAATTTACCTTGAGGAATAACACGAGCTTTTACAGGAGCTTGGGCTTTTTTCACAATCTCTTTCAGCATCTTTCTTTCGGTTTCCCCCACCAGCGACACAGACCGACCCACTTTCCCGGCTCGTGCTGTGCGACCCACTCTGTGCACGTAATGCTTCGGTGTGTTCGGCATGGTGAAGTTTATGACCTAATAAAAGTTGGTGAAAACATTCATCTCATTATAAGAGAAGACCGTAATAAACATAATGGTGGGTACAAAGAAATGAGCAAACATGGAAAGAGAAAATCACAATAATAATTTCTCAACTGGGCAAGTAAGTGAATTTGCAATCAATCGTAAAGAGCTTTCCGTTCTAGTGGGTATAATTACCCTTAGCTACTAATTTAGGTAATCTATCAATTCTGATAGCTAGTTTAACAGCTAGATCGCTAGTTAGGAGATTATTCTTTTTAATTACTAAAGCTGTAGGATACAGGTAAATGACTTATTTAAACATGCTAATAGTTTGTGTTTAAAACCTTTTTTTTTTTTTACCAGTCTGTAGACAAAAGCTTCATGAAACAACCTGGCAAGCATCAGGAACCAGAGTTAACATTCTCATACAGTTTATTCCTTAAGTCAACACTGGTCAAATTATAAATTCACTTTTATTACACCCAGTACTAATATAAATCTGTTATATTAACAAATGCTATTTCAAGACTTAAGCCACTAGTAGTGTTGCCAGCTGTCCCAGTTTCCCCAGGACTCCACGAATCACATTTCCCAGGACACATAATTTCCTGATTTTTCATACAGTTCACTTTATATACAGCATGACACAAGCAGTCCAAATGATGCCTGCCAAGATAATCAGGGTTGAAAGTAGTTTCTTACCAGTACTATGTCGTCAAAAGGGGAGAAGAATAAACCTATAGGTGGCAGACAGTCCTGTAAATCTCTTAAGTTTCTCTTTGACTTCACTTATTCCACTTTAGAACATCATCAGCTAATTGAATCCCAGATAGAGTAAAATGGAAAGCTAGTGCACTATGTAGGGTGTAGAATCCCTTGTTCCACACACCAAGTAGTTCCCTTATTCAAGGGTTAGAGATTGATTATGGATTCAGCGATGTGTTAGAAGGTAGTTAGCTTTGTAGCTCACATTATCCATAAACCAAGTGGTGAGGCGGGTCATAAAACTGGCAGCGTGCTGGCAGCAGCTCAAGCTCACGTTATCTAGCAGTAATGAAAGATCGAAACACAATGCAGAGAGTTCAAAGGCCATTCAGGATGATCGGAAACACTTGCTAAGGAGACCTGGTGTTGTTTAAGATGGCATTACATTCTCAGATGTGGTTTCTTGCTGGTTTTGAATGTGGGTTTTGGCAGGCAGCTGCTCTCCCATCTTTGCTACATTTGCCAGTATGCAGCACCAGACTGCAATGGCCTACTTTCACTTTCAATTCTCTCTGCAAGATAGTCAGTCGGTTGTGTTGTTTTGTGGTAACTCTAGTTGCTATGTTTTTCTGTTTTTTTTATGAAACAATAGATTTGCAACAGCATTACAGCTGCCATCTTTGAGAATACAGACCTTTTAAAACAAGTAAGATTTTGCCATTTTTGGCGATATTATGCCGCACAGACATTTCGTATCTTTTAGTAAATCACAGAAAACCAATATTTGGACTTTGCATATCATTTTCAGGCAATGTAAATATTACTGCACATTTTGTTCAATAATAAAATAAAATTGCATTGTTTTCCAAGAGGTTGACATTAATAAACCTCTGATGCTATATAAGCATGCACTTTACTCTACAGACTCCTCTCAGATAAGCAGAAGCTCACGCTCCCAACCTTGCATATTCCCTTGCATAGTCACTGTGTTTGTGACGACCCGAACTAACAAGGTTGAAACACAGGCATGCGATATTAAGGCTTAATTTACCAACACATTTCATCAGCTTTTAAATGACTCATTTGAAGCTTCTTGTGCTAGTGATATGCTGATGATCCTTAGTGCCATCTGTCTCGCAGCTTAGCTCAGCACAGACTTGTCACTAGGGATGAAACACTGCCACCTCCAACACTCTCAACCTTTCAGAAACAGATTTACGCAAGCTTTTAATTCAGTACATTAAATCAGTTTGTCGCTCCTACAAGCCTTCATAGACCATGTTGCGGCTGTAGCGAAATAAATCACTTAACTTTATTTATCCTGCAGAGGAGCTGAACAGAATCAATGCCTTGTCATATTATTATTATTTAAAACTAGTATAAATATACTTTACAAAGTGGACTACGTTGCTTAAAAAAAAAACGAATTGCAGACCGTTCAGCATACATCTGAGACTTAAGGATTTCAAACTGAGCTCTTTCTTTAGGCTGTCATGCGCATACATGGGGGAAACCAACAAGTGGTCACAAGAAAAACAGGCAAAGAGAGAAAAATGCATACTTTTTCCATAGTAAACCCCAGTGCAATGGCGTCAGTGCACGTTTTTTAAGTATGTATGAGAGGTGTTCAATTCAAACCGGGACTTCTGATGAAATTTCTTATGAATGAAGGCATAAACCTGACAGTATGGTGATGAGACTTTTAGCTGAAGGTAAACATTCGAATGGTGTAATCATGGCTGAGGTGACCCGAAGCCCACTGCAGTCTTTACCATGATCGTTCAGCAAGTGGAGCGCCTGATGAAAATCAACAGATAACTTGTCGCCAACTTGTGGAAGAGACGCATCTGTTTGTGGGAGTTATACACACAATCATTCACCAACACATTACAGGAACTCAGCTGGCAGTTACTGCCATGTCCCCATACAGTCCTGACCTTGATCCAAGCCATTTCCACATGTTTGGGCAATTAAAGGAGCTCCTGGGAGGCCAGTGTTTTATCCAGGAAGCAGGCAGTCCGATCATGGCTCTGGCGTACTGAGAAAACGTTTGCATGGGATTATATAGAGAAATAAGGGTAGTTTTTTCTCTCATAGATCCGTGTTCTGTTACTCTGCACAATCAAAAGTCCTGGTCTGATTTAAACACCCCTCATAAATATATTTGGAACAAATTATTATTACACAGATAAAGTCACAAACTCAAAGTCACAGGTCATACCATGTTTCTTAAAATGTAACAAACCAAAAAGCATTTAAAATTTGTTCTCCAAGTGCATTTCAGAGGAAAAAAAACAATTAATCTCATTTGCATTCATAACACCTGTTACTGACTCTGTAACACGACTGTAAATGAGGTGAAACAAATACATCAGGAAAATGCGTTAAAGGATATGAATGTGTGTGTTATCACCAAACACGACCATCACTGACATGCTGCATGAATCCACTGTGCTGGGCTTATTACAGCTAACACCTACAGTGTTGTGTCATATTATTGTATGATTTCTTCACACCGCTGATGGAACCACTGACTAAACTATACCATACTACAGCATCTACAGTATACTGGATAGATTATTATTTTTTTTTTGTACTTTAGATTAGGGCTGAAACGATTCCTTGAGTAACTCGAGTAATTTGATTATAAAAAATCTTCTGCCTTGAAGCTTCTTTTAATTAATTTTAAAAGTTATGTTTTTGCGCAATCATTTGTTTGGCGTGACACAGCGCGCTTCCGGATGCAAGCCGCCAGTAAACACCAACAAAGAAGCAGCGCTTACGTCACCCACAAAGCGTAAGGAGACGCAAACAGTTAGCCGTGTATTGATTTGAGGGAGCGTTCTGTTGCGAAGGAAGCGATAAAATTATCAGCGAGCCAAAGAAGAGAACTTTTAGAAAAGTTAAGTTGCACAACTTGGTGTTTTTGTATAATTATTTATTTTAATGTTTGCCTTAGTTTTTTTGATACTTAAACTCTTTGAAATAATTTTTTTTTGTTTTTGCATCTGAGAAAAGGCTTTAAAATAAGAATGTATGGCACTGTAATGCACTTAATTCATCTCA
>JAOVVB010000016.1:9524156-9548202 GCA_028570985.1 Heterobranchus longifilis
CCTCTAAACCGCCTACTTCATCCCTACTCAGACCCATTCCTCGAATACTGAGAACTAACCCCTACTTACTTTTTTTTTTTTTAACTCCATTATGTCTAATTCACCTCCACTCCATCTCATTCCTGGAAAATAGCCCTAATTCACCTCCACTCGATCCTGTCCCTGTTCCATGGTTAATTCCCCTCCACTTTGTCTTTTCCCCTAAACCGCCCTCCCCCCCCCCACTTCCCCACCACCTCCACATTTCACCTCTACTTAATCCTGCTCCTTTAATATCGCTAATTCACCTCTACTTAATCCCGTCCCTCATTCGGCACCGCACCGCCACGCTCCGTCCTGTCCCGCTCGGTGGAACCGCTTCTTCATCGTGTCCTGTTTGTCTAAAGCGCCCGTTTCACCTTCACTTGATCTCGTTTCCTGTAATATTCCTATTTCCCCTTTGGATAATCTTGTTTTCCTGATCTCGCTCATTCACCTCAACTCTATTCTGGCTAATTCACCTCCACCCAGTCATTTAACCCCAATATGGCTAATTTGCCAACAGGGCATAATAAAACCCCCTCCAAAAAAAACCGTGAACCACACAAAACCACCACATGAGCTAATTTCCTATTAACTACCGACTCTGTTCCTCTAAATCTCGTATTGCTTCCAGTAATCTCGCAAGTCTAACGCTAATTCACCTCTATTCTGTAATGCGCCAACACCGCTAATCAGCCGTCTACGCTTTTTACGGCAACTCGAGTATTCTAGAGACGCAATTAGTCTTTAACATGGCTAATCCACCTCTATTTGCTTCCACCATGGTTAATTCATCTCCAGGTCGAAGCCCCCCTTTGACACATCAATCCAGCTGCTCCAGTGCTGTCCTTCCACCTTCACCTAATATTGCTAATCCACCTCCACCCGATCCCGTCATAGCTAATTCATCTCCGCTAGTTTTCTGTTGCCGCGATTCACCTCCGCTCATTCCTGCATATGCTGACAGCTCAAGGATAGCCTAACGTCAGCCCCGCTCTGGCTGCGGCTCATGAAGCCCATCAATAGCCGCGGATGACCTTCCCTTGTCAATCTCTCCAGACTGAATCCAGCGGATCGATTTCTTCTTCTCTTTTTTTTTTTTTGAAGAAAGAAAGAAGGTTTAGCGTTAATATTCTACAGAAGAGCATTAACGAGGAAGTCTCTCTCTTGGGATTTTAAATATCGTCATTACGTCAATGACAACAGTGTGAACAAAAGGTCAGGTCAGGGGAGATCAGAAACACAGGGTATTGGCGAAGGGTTGCTATCGAGTTCCGACACGAGGGTTACATACGAGTTGGTCCTTGTATACGCCGACGTGCTTGCTACTCAGGAGGTCGGTCAGGGCCGGATGCAGGAGGAAGGGGGATGTGAAGTAGGTGGGAGGGAAGGCTGGCTCACTGGAGCACCGTTTTTTAATTGGTTCTCCGCTCCCTGCTGTCACTCTGCCCACACTGGCCGCACAGGCTCCAGCCGAGTCACCCACCTGAGTGAAAGAGCCTTGATGACTCAAACAGAGAAAGTGAAAGACGGAGGCTATACATAGATAGATAGACAGCATGCTGAGCTTGCTGTAAATACAGCGCCGGGCATTAAGGATGGGGATGTGCCTGCCTGCTGTGCCAGTGGGCACTGATCATGCTCTAGTGCAACCACACAGGAGGCTTAAACACCACCAGGCGGCTCTCAGCTCTATCTTTAACACTAACAAAAAAAAAAATAAATAAAAATAATTTGGAAAAACAGAGCTGAGACTTTAGAGAACGAGACAGCCTCGGGTGGAGAACGTGCGTCCTCCCTCTCGTCCCTTTCGGTCTCCATGCTTTGCTGTTAGTGTTGTTCTGGGAGGTTCTTGTCGCTTTTTCCTCCTCCTCCAACACCTCTTTTCTTATTGCTGTTGCGAGCAGAAAACAACAACAATCAAGGGATTTCTGGTGACAAACAATCCCCCTCTTCTGACCACCGACTCCCATTCTTCTCCCCCTCTCTTTCCATCTCTCTTTCTATGCCTGAGTCGGTCCCCAGGAGGAAGCAGTGCAGCTAAGCAAGAAAAACGCCGCAGCTGTTCCAGCCTCTGGGGCCGCAGGACAGATGAGTTAGGGAGCACCAGCAATACTTCTTTTTCCTCACACATCGACAAACGCGCTGGCGCGCTCCCTTGCCTTCTTTCGCGTTAACTCGTGCGTTCTCTTTCTCTTTCCTCCGGACTCTATCGCTCTCCCGCTCCTCGCTCCATCTTTGCTAATTGCTCCCAGCTCCCTTGCCGTCCGAGGTCTCCTCACTCCAGTTCTCTTTCCATCCATCCTCGAGCAGGAACGCTGGAACAGAGCGGCCGGCTCTTCATTTCCGACTCAGTGGGGGTCACTCGATTCATTCATCATCTTCAAACACACACATACCCCCCCCACACTGCAAACCTCGAGGTCCGAGAGCCAATTAAAATCGGCACGCCTGGCTGGCGCACTTGCTCCATCACAGGGCACAGGGGCGTCCCAACAGAAGGAACTATTTTTTTTTTCCCTTTATTTTCCAAAAGGTAGGGCTGAGAGAGGCGCAGTAACTCCTTAAAAACCACAAGTGGTAGAGAGGTGCTCTAGCAGAAGACGTGAGGTAAGTACTCTCAATTCAAATGCCACTGTAAAGAGCTGTTGACTTTTATGTAATGAACCATTTGGGAGTCTGTAATAAATCAGTTTTACAGAAGGAACTCTTCTGGAAAAAGGGGTCCGGCAGATTTAACGGCCATCGTATTTTAGATTAACACCCTTTACCCTTTTACCTCGACACTACCTCGCATCTTTATAACTGCTCTATTGCGGCGCTTCGCTGTTTCAACAGCTTCCCATAGCAATATGAAGTCCCTTTTTTACCAGTGGCACTAAGTAAAATATCCTGTCAAATAGACTGTCGCCACGCTGACCCAAGTGCCACCGTTTAGACTCCTATCATACTGATAATGTTGTGCATCTGCCACATGTACGAATGGCCTGCTTTTCCACCCTGAGTGTTCACCCAGACCTCCATTAGCCTCCACAAGTGATGCGCCGTGAGCCATAAAGCACCGAGCACCATCCTGGATACTAAGCTAGAAAGAGATCCTAGGAAGAAAGAAAAAAAATAAAATAAACGATGACGAATAATTTTCCCACTGTTTCTAATAACTCGACAAGGGCACCTTGAGAACTCCTTTGCCAGACGTCGCAAGTAGAAACCGCGATAGGAATACAAGAAAAGAAGAAAAAAAAAACAGCATGGCACAATTAATAAGGCAATGTCAAATATAATTCGGAGAGGGTGACTGCAAATAGCTGACACCGAAGACACCGGGCTCTTATTGAGACTCGTCCCTTCTCGGCAGGAGCTGCGCGCTGCGCTAACAGGCTTTTGTCATCTGAAGGAATAAGCAATGAGACCCCCAATTCGCAAACTCGTCCGCTGTCCTGCAGGAGGGTCGTTATTAACTAGGTAGAAAATGAAACCAGACAAATGGTGAGAGCACTAAATGTGGCTTTGTAAAAAAATTAAATAATAATACATCTCTGCTCCCCTCCCCCCGTTTTTTCTCTCTCCGTCTTTATTTTTCTCTGCATGTCCTCTTGGAAAACAGCTTGTGGCTATAGTGCCGGCTGTAGATGAGGAAGAAGTGGGCTCTCATTCGCCTCGCTCTCTCTGCCGGCCCACTTCATTCTCCTGAATCTCCCCGTCTTCGCCCCAGGGGCGTCCTTGTGAATGAACACACACGCTCATGCATACGCAAAGCTTTGCATCTACCCTCGTCTATAATGTCACTCGGTTCGTTAATACGGCGGTGTATATACGCGAGGCTCGTCACATCGCCTTACGATCCAACCTTGAGTTTAGCGCGCACACTTCAGCGCCGTGTGGCAGCGCCCGAGCTGGCGAGCCGGCGTCGCGGAGGAGTCATTTCGCTGTATTATGCTGCATGTTTGGCAGTGATTTGTGGACATTAATTCAACAAACAATATCAGGTGCTCGAGTATCGGAGACTAAGAGTATGCCAAGGCACCCAGACAGGTCTGACATGCCAAAGAGTTTCCGCATTCATTTCCTCTTCCAAAGACTATACACTATACAAAGTCTGTAGTGAAACTTAATATATAAAAATAAGTAAAATGCTTTTACTCAATGAAATCCAAAACACAGAATTTAGGGATAATATGGCAAAAATAATGGAATACACCATATATCACCAACTATAAACCTATATGTCTACAACAATATTCATTCACTTTCTGTACCACTTATCCTATACAGGGTCGCAGGGGGCCTGGAGCCTACCGCAGGATACTTGTGGTAGACCCTGGACAGGGCGTGGTACGAGGTGTGGTACACCCTGGACAGGGTGCCAATCCATCACAGGGCATATCTAACAATATGCAGCAACTTACTGATACAGTGAAGGTTTTTGCCAGTGCTTTCTAACATTCCCACATCCGTTACTTGTTTGGAGGCAGTGGTGGGTCAAACGGTTAAGGCTCTGGGTTACTGATCAGAAGATCGGGGGTTCAGGCCTCCGAGTGGCGCAGTGGTAAAGTGTCCGCCCTATCATCCGGAGATCGCTGGTTCGATTCCCAGGTGATGCTGTAACCGGAGGTCTAGAGAGAGCTGATTGGCCGAGCTCTCTCAGAGGGGAGGGATGAGAGGTACTTCGTGCTCCCACATTAATCACGGTTCTACAGCCAATCAGGGGCGTCTGTGAGCTCACGTAATTGAAGGAGCGGATAGCGCTGTCCTCCGAGTGTGTTACGCCGCCCCCAACGGTGCGTGAGCAAGCAGTTCGAAAAGATGCAGTCGGCTGGCGTCATGTGGTTCGGAGGAAACACGTGATAGTCTTTGGCCCTCCCGACTGAGCGGTTGTAGCAGCTTAATGTGGGAGCCCCCTAGTGACAGGGAGGAATTGGACACGAAAAAAAAAAGGAGATTAAAGCTAAAGTCATAGAGAGAATTCATTCATTATTCGTCCCCGTAGCTTATGATCTTCTCATAAAGCTTTTAATTAAGTACACTTTATTAGCAAATAGAAGTGGGTAATATGACACAAAGATCATATCACAATACACACTCTGTGGCCAAACAAAAAGAGTTGATGTTTATACTTGAATACACAAATATTTAAGAGCCATCGATTGGACAATTACTGCAGTGATTAATATGGTTCAGCTGTCAACAATTCTAATAACCCTAACTCATGTGTGATAAGCTTCTCATTTATTAAATGACGCAAGATGTATCGTCTGGTCGTGGAAAAGAGGATACTGCGTTCCAGAGGGTCCAATTATTTTCCTGCATCAAGCAAACATTACTGGAATTTAAAAACTATCCAATGCAATATCAAAACCTGGTAGGATAGTGCTGAGGTGGGAGGACAATAACCTGGAACTCGGCACCAAGAAGACAAAGGAGGCCATTGTGGACATCAGATGAGCTGGCACTCACACTCACATCAAATGAGCTTTTGTTGAGCGTGTAGCCAGCTTTAAGTTCCCCGGAGTCCACATCTCTGAGGACCTCATCTGGGCCATAAACTCCTCTCTTCTGCTTAAAAGGAACAACAGAGCCTGTATTTTCTGAGGAGAATTAAAAAGTCCAACCTGTCCTTAAGGATACTGGAGAACTTCTACTGCTGTACCCTTAAGAGTATATTCACAAACTGCATCTCAGTGTGGGATGGCGACTGTAAAGCCCTTTCGAGGGTGGAGAAAAACGCCCAACAAATCATTGGTATTCAGCTACTCACCATAGAGGACATTTAAGGAAAAAACGCAGACTGCAAAGGGCAACATGTGTTATCAAAAATACCTCTCACCCCAATCATGGACTATTCACCCTTCTCCCATCGGCCAGGCGCTACAAGTGCCTCGGCACCTGAACAAAGAGACTGAAAAAAATACCTTTTCTCCCCTGCGGCTGTTACTGTACTGAACAGCTGATCATGTCACTACTCTACTGTCTCTTTCCCTTTGTATTAGACTGCTTCATCTACCCCACATCTCTGCCACACTACCATGCATAATTTACAATGCTATCACTACACTACTGTATATTGTACCCATATTTATTTCGTATATACTGTACTATACAAACATCTGTATACTGTATGTACAGATGTATGTCCTGTTTAGCATGTTACCTTCTTGATGCCTTCACCACTGCACATATATCACTGTTTGTATGTATAGTATGTACTATATTTGAATGCATAAATCCTATTTATAATACCTGACAAACCTTCTGTACATAAGATATTCACAACACTGTACATTCGAACTCCATAACTGTACGGTTACTGCATTTGTTATATTGTAAATAGCCCACTTATGCATCTCTGATTGGATGCCAACTGCATTTTATTAGCTTTGTACATATACTTTGAACAATGGGAATAAGGCTGAATCTAATCTACCCTATACCATGGTGATGGGCATGTCAGGGTAAGAAGGGAAGCACATGAAGCGATGTGTCCATTATGCATAGGTCTCACTGCACAAGCCTCTGGAGGCAGTGTTATGATCTGGGGTTGTTTCAGTTGGTCAGGTCTAGACTGTGTGGCAATAAAATAAAGTCAGCTGAATGTACTGAATAACCAGGTTATCACATCTATTTTCCTCCTTGGTGGCACTGGCGTATTCCAAGACAACAATGCCAAGATTCACTGCTTTTAAATTGTGCAGATTTGTTCTGGGAGCATTAGGAATTATTTTCATACCTGAGTTGAGTCCTGATTTGTGATGGAAAATTTTAATTGTGGCTTCCTGTGTGTGTGTGTGTGTGTGTGTGTGTGTGTGAAAGAAGTTTATTTTAGAATCGACCTTGGGGGAGTGCGTGTGTGTACATGCGAGACAAGGAGTTTTTGAAAATTATCTGCCTGGGAAGCAAAAGGTAGTCATGACAAAGAATGCATCTGTAAAAAAGAGACAAAGCTCTTTGGCCCTAACAGTTGGGGTGACCAGTTGCAACATTTTGCTTTAAAGAAAACCTTTGCGCTTACTCATAGGAGTACTCTGATGACTGATCTTTTTAATAAATAGCCATTAAAAGCTATCCACCACATCCCATTAAAAGTTTTTGGGATGTGAGCGCAGAGGTTCGACTTTCAAGTCAATACAATAATAATAATCTCGGCCAAAAAGTAATGCAACTCTGGACTGAAATAAATCTTGTCACGTTGCATAAGGTTTCTGAAACAACGCCACAGTGATTCCACACTGGATTTAAAGCTAAAGGTGTTCCAACTAAATATCTGATTTTTTTTTGGCAAATTATGGTTTGCACATAATTGCCAGTGAAACAGTAGCAATTTAGTAATAAAATGTTAACATTGAGTCTTTTTTCCTCTTGATGTGATTGATTGTGATTTATCTAACGAGTTTGCGCATGGCTTAATTATGCTTAAATAATTGAATACATAATTAACTGATGCACTGAATTCTACTCCTGGCACAGACAAGAAAATCAGGGTGATTACACAACACCTGCAGTGATGAAACAGTCCTGCATTAAATAGAAGCAGAACGTAGAAGTAAAGTAGCACATAATTTAAAATGGAATGTTTAACACTTACCAACAGCCAGGCAGGTGGTGATGCTGGTGAACTGCGCCAGCTGACGTGCCACAGTGTGCACCTGGATACCCAGCTCTCTGGTGGGCACGAGCACAAGCACACGCGTTACCTGCGTTACTCTCGGCTTATAAAGGAGACGCTCCAAGACAGGCAACATGAATGCTGCAGTCTTTCCTGAGAGAGAGAGAGAGAGAGAGAGAGAGAGAGAGAGAGAGAGATTAAAGTAAGTAAATAAGGTGTTGGACCTCACAAGGCACCAGAAGAGCTTCACTCCAGCTTGGCATTAATTCAATAAGTCTCTCTTGCTATAGTGATTTATAGTGATCCCATTTATGTGCTTCGACAACAGCTTGCTTCTCCAAAATCAAAACACTAAACCATATGTTCGCAACACAGGTGCAACCCTCATTATATATGGTGTGCATGTAGAGTGTAGTTGCAGTTGTAGACTCTTAAACTCATTGATTCACAAAAGCACTCTTAAATGTGGGAGAACAAAAAAACATATGCTCTACTTCCTCTTTGTTGCATAACAAATGCAATGTTTGTGGGTTTTTATATCTCAAATGAAATCTTAAAGAATGTGATAAATCAGAAACTCAAAAATCTATTTTAATTACCTGTCTTACCTGTGGAGGTGAGCTCTTAAAATAGGGTCACTGTCCAAAAAAAGGTTGAGACCCCAGTAATAAACTCTAACCTTAAATCTAAGATCTAAAATCGAGTAAGCGCATAACATTCTTATACAAGGATTTGGTGTTTCTATAACATGCGTGTAAAAATGCTGCCCCGTTTAAGAATTACCTGTTCCAGTAGCAGCACAAGCGCAAATATCCTTCCCCAGTAAACCCACTGGAACACACGCCTTCTGGATAGGTGTGGGCTGCTTAAAGCCCATGGTGGTGATGGCCTGTGCAGACAGCAGAATATCATTTATATACCATACAGACTTATAAAGTATAAGTCTGATTTCTAATCATCTTTATAGTAATGAAATCGAACACTAGGAGTGCATTGATGGACAGAAGGGAGTCAGGGCATCTGACCTTCAGCAGAGGTCTCGACAGATTCATATCCTGGAAGGTAAGGTTTTCATCGTACTGAGAGGCGTCTTCAAAGAAGGCTTCAGGCTGCAGGAAGAAAAAAATAAAATAAATAAATAAAAACCCACACTCACTTGGAGATGATGAACTTAATGATGCATTTGACTCTGGCTGTAGTTTATCCTGCTCGTTATACATGCCGTTAAGATATAGATTAAAGACCTACCTGTTCTGCTCCCTTCCTTTTTCCTTTCTTGCCTTTTTCCCTTAAAGTATCTATAATGAGAGGGAGGAATAATGATCAAGGATTTTACATGTCCAACTTGGAAAGTCGAAGGAAATGTGCATATTTATTATACACAAAAAAAGTGTATGTTTGTAAGGCCTTATCCACACATACACAGGAATTTCTTTTTTTTTTTTTATGGGAATTTTCTATGCATTTTTGAATTTCGTATACATACTTTTTCAAACACTGTTTTAGATCACTTAAAATGGACTTTTTGGAAAACTCCTTGTTTACAAATCTCATGTGTTTGGCAGGGATTTATTTATTTCCCCCCGCAGGCTCTGGATTGGCCAACATGATTTTGCGGTTAGTTATATCTCTGCCTGTTGGATGAGCATGCTTGGACAGCTTTTTGCATTTTCCTATGGATGAAGATTTTTTCATTTGGATGGTTTTTAAAAGCACCTGTGTACATGTGGACTGGGCCTAATTGTATGACCCTTTTCTAGCTGTGATGTGAACTGCAATCACCAACCACACCTGCTACTGCTCTCCGAGTGGTATCCAAACATAAGGAATATAATATAAACCAAACAGGTATAATATTAAAACCATTAACATTAAAATCACCTATATTTTAGGTTTCCCTCGGGCAGCTCTGGCCCCTTGGGGCATGACTCTACAAGTCCTCTGAGGGTGTGCTGTGACGTCTAGCGCCACGGCATTAGCAGAAGATCCTGCTACAGTGCCACATTAATGATGCAGGTCTTCAGCACTTACCTGCTTTTTTAAGGACTTCTTCATCCCCTGAATTAAACTCATCTTCTTCATCATCATCGTCATCATTCCCACCATTGTCATCTTCGAGGGTCTGATCCTCACTGTCTATACTTTTGTTATCATCATCATCGTCGTCATCATCAACATCATCATCATCATCTTCGTCTTCAGCGTCATCTTCACCTTCCTCCTCTTCTTTGGGGACTAAAGTATTGCTTTTGTTGTCCCCTTTTTGAGCTTTTTCCTGAACAGCAACACAACAGAAAGTAAGTCACAGAACAATTGCACCGTTTGAATGCAGCACAGTCCGAGTTGCAGTCTTACCTCCATTTTGCGTTTCTTACGCACTTTCTCAATCTTCTCATCCAACGTGGTCGGTGCTTTCTAGAAAACAGAGAACAAGTCAGACGTGACATTAAGCACATCTGATAATGTTAGTCTGGTATTCCTACAGAGCTTGCAATATGAGAATATGGTTCACTCACTCTCTTTTTAAGTTGGCTCATAACATCTGCCATGGCCCAGTCCTCGCTGTACAGTCCATCTCGCTCTCCAAACTCAAAGTTGGCATTGAAGTCACCATTGCTTTTTCCTTTCAGTGCTTTCTTCTCCTTACCCAACACGATAGGCTGCTCCTGTCCGTTTAAATAAGAGGGGGGAAAAAAACCTTGAAAGACTTACATACTGACACACAAGACAGTGATCTTCAAAAACATCCATTATAATAAAGTTCTGAGGTGATTTTTACAGTTACAACTTCCTTCATTAACACGGTTAATGTCTGAGGTTTGCGATCTGCACGAAGCTAATCTCATTAATATGATATTAAAGATCACTAATATTGTGACTGAGAAAGAAATGACTTTTTTGGTTTTTCAGACCAAACAGTAAAATCTGACTGCTACTGCTCATGTCTGAGAGTGTTGTTTTTGTCTCATATCAAACCCTATTATAACACAGGGGCGTAGTTTTTAAGCACTGTGGCCTTGCACCTCCAGGGTCAACAGTTCAATTACCACCTCAGCTCTGTGTGCGTGGAGTTTGCATGTTCTCCCCCTTCTTGGTGGGTTTCCACCAGGTATGCCGGTTTCCTCCAAAGACATGCAGGTTAGGTTAACTACTATTCCAAAACTGCCCGTAGTGTGTGCTCGGAGATGGATTGGCTCTAGGCCTCATACGACCCTATATACAGGATTGTGGGGGGCTTGGAGCCAATCCTTCTCCGGGCACACACAGCGACATAGTGGTTAGCAATGTGGCCTCGCACCTCCAGGGTCGCACCTGTCTCAGGTCTGTGTGCTTGGTTTCCTCCCACAGTCCAAAGACATGCAGATTAGTTAAGCTGGCGTTCCCAAATTTCCCATTGCGTGTGTGTTTGCCCTACAAAAGTTGTCCAGGGTGTACTCTACTTTGTCAAGTCTTCTGGGATAGGCTCCAGGCCCCATTGTACAGAATAAGTAATATAGAAGATGAATGAATGAATGAATTTAACAGCATCAGCCATGTTTTCATGCGATTGCAAATGTATTAAACAGAGTTTCCATGCCAGTTCGTGTCTCTCTCTCTCTCTATTTTTCACGGTCACTGCACAGGTCTAAAGAAACAGATTACTTTCTTTTCCACACAGGACATTGACCTGGACTTTGTTATTGGACAGTTGTACATTAGCATCATAGAAAAAGTGAAAATGAGTATTTTATTCATTTAATGACTAAATTCCAGTGAAAGCAAAACCTAACTATTTCCCCTCAGCTCAAGCATTACTCTGAGGAGACGGTACAGTGACACAAGTCACACCAGGGCATCTTTAACTGACTGGCTTAGAATTTGCCTTGATGTTTAAAATCTCACTGTTTAACAAGGCGTGTAGAGTTTGCAGGTAACAAAGACAAAATAACTTCTGAAATAGGAATTTTTGGTGAAGACTACTCCAACAGGTGTGTGTGTGTGTGTGTTTGAGTAAAAATAATAAAACATGGGTTTATTGTAAAAGAGTGAATTGAAAATTTGCCAGCTTGTTTTTTTTTTTAGAAGTTGGTGTGAGTTGATATACAACCCGTTTTCTTTTCATTTCTTGTAATTTTCAACCTGTCGAGCAAAGATGACGTCAAACAGCGACTAACATTAAGAAATGTAGCATTCTTTTCGCACCGCTACTCGCGTCTGCCTTCAGCGCTTTCGGCGCATCAGATCCTAAACCTACCGCCACTCAGTGCTGAGTCTAACGTATCTACGCAGTTACACGTGAGAGAGCCTACGTATCTATAAGACCTGTGCATGAAGCTAGCTGGCTAACTCATAGCGCAAAACAGGCACAAGAACTGTGATTTTAAAAAAAAGTCTAACCCGCTGTGGCGTTTACCCACCTCATCATCAGAGCCCGACTCCTCGTCTGCTGGTACATCAGTGCCGTCACCAATGGTTCCGATCAGATCAAAATCCGATAACATGGTTCTACTCAACACTGCAGATCACACTGCCTAGCTATATATTTTTAAACCAAGCACATTAATTAACCACACAGCGACACACCCTGTAAACAGAAAATATTAAAATCTATGATCTTTCCTCTTTGGTGCTATTTCAATAAAAATGTTTAACATACAATTAATTTATAATTACCACTAAACGATAACCGAGGACTCAACAGTAATCGTACATGAAGACCCCACGTGTTGTAAAAGTTCAAGGAGCTACGTCACTTCCTCTACTGCTTCTGCCTGAAGGTTTTTTTTTTTTTGGAACGACGGTGACATCTTACGGCGAGAATTGAGAATGACAGCACGGCACAACATTTTTTTTTTTTTTTAAAGTTTTGCTTCCTGAAATGTTTTTGCTGATCGTGATAGGCACCTTATGGGTAAACACAAATTTTTGGTTTGACTGAATCACGTAGAAACTTTGAAAAATAAACAGTTTAGTTTATTGGAAATAACTTATTTGATCATGTTCATGTTTCTCATATGCTGTGAAAGTTCAACAGAATTAAGTGTTTAGCTCCTGAGTTGAAGAAATGAATCTGGAGTGACCTGATTGCCTTCAGTTTCCGATTTTCTCCAGAGCATCTTTAAAAATAATATTAAAATAAATAAATCAACTTTGGTAAGACTGGCACTTAATCAACACGTCTGTAGATATGTGGATGGACAGCTTCTTTATCCTATCCATCAGTACACACAGTCACAAACCCAACTGCATATCGTACAATAGTGTTTTCCCTGATCAAACACAGGAATGGCTGGTAAAATGCAAGTCCATGAACAAGGATTATAACTAGTTAAAACTGGACAGGACCAACACTGACCAGGTGTTAAGTGGTGTATTTTTTGTTAGCAAGAGCCATAACCATGCCTAATAATAAAATAAAAAACACCCACCCTGATCATAGCTCATATTGGAGAATATATTGCATTCCAATGGAGCTCACATGCAGACATGACAAAAATTTCCAGTTGCTATCAAATGCTGAAGCCTTATTGTAATGTAGTTGATGTAAAGTCATTTCAGCCTTTACTTCTCACATTAAGCTGATGCTCTTGGCCATAACTAGTACTGGTAAAGTAAATCCGTGGTTTCCTTTACAAAACCTACAAACATTGCTTTTATAAAGCTTACAAAAGTTGAAAGGAAAAGCCCTTAATGCATAACACAAAAGAACAAAGTCGTTTAAAACAAGACGTCAAATAGACACTTTATTTTAAAACAAAGGAAAATACAAAAAACAAAACCATTTGAAACTATACAAGAGCCCGGAGCTGAGAACAGAAAAGGTTCATAACACATTCTCTTTCAGTGTGGCGGGTCAAGGTCTTGGGGGACGCATGCCTGGAGGAGGCGGCCCTGATGGACAAAGCAGAAAAATAAGGAAATTAGGTTAGACTTTGGTTATAAAACAAAGTACAAGTGTATATAAAGTAGTATGACTAATCATTCCACAGTCTTTTAAGGCCATGTGTCTATTTTTAGGGACTGTTATCTAACAAATCGCTTTTTTTTCCCTTAAAATAAGTTGTTTGAGATCATGCGACAGTAGCATACTGGTTTTAAATTATGACCGAGAGCACAGTTTATGGCATTTATTGGGGTATGGTGATCCTACAGTATTCACAAGGAGGAATCCCAGTCACGCAGGATGGCTGACAATGAGACTGACCCCCTGTTCACCATCACTAGTGTCCACAATAGTACAAGTATAGCAGAGTTGTTTTCTTAAGCATCGAGCACCAAATCAAAAATTGCCTAGCATTAACACACAGCTATTTCCTCTTATGCCGCACTTGGATTCAAAAGTAAAAAATAAATCCATGTGTTCATCCACCTTGTAAACCACATATGCCTAATCAAACAAATGTAACATCAGAAAAATCTTTAAGAAAACTTTATAAAATCATTAGAAAAAAAATAAGTTGCGATCAAAGTAATGGCACTACTACAATATAATACATCAAAGACATACTGGACTTCTGTAGTTACCCGGCACAATCAGTTTTCCATAATTCCATCTGATAAGTTTATTCTCTAATATCTGTCAAAGGTCACTTTATCCCTTAGTTAATAGATTTAATATTCACACTAATCATTTTTATTCATACTCTATTGCGGCCATTTTTTTGTTCTATGTTGATATTTGCTTAAAAAGTTCAACTGTTGCTTGTGTCAAGCAACACCCAAGTCTTACATACTGAAACAATCCTCACCTCTCATTCCTGGTGGTGGCGGTCTCATGCCTGGAGGGGGAATGCCCATAGGAGCACCACGGCCAGGTGGCATGCCCATCGGTGGACCCATAGGTGGCCTCATGCCTGGGGGAGGACCCATCATGCCTGAGGAGAGTGCAAGACACCACATTCAGTTTAACATTCAAGTTAAATGAGCTGAGGCTCACACTGCATTCAAGTGTGATTCTGAGCTCAGAGTAATCCTGCGGTCTCATCATCAGTCTCAGTTTGCAAAAGTGTTCATCATGGCTACAGAATCACAAGCTTCACCGCCACTCTACTCCGCAAACTGACAGGGGTGTTGGTATGTGGCATGATGTGCCCCTTCAAACTGATCTGAGTGCAGTTTTATGGCAGAGCAAACACATTTTGATGGGGTAAGGTTACCTGGAGGAGGTGCACCTCTACCCATGGGAGGAGGAGGGCCACCCCGGCCTGGTGGATACTGTGTGGGTGCGCCAGCGATGCTAGCACCAGCCGCTGCTGCTGCCACTGTGCCTCTGCCCTGAGGAGTCATCACCTGGATGAAGAGACAAGCAAGCAACCATAAGCAAAACACTGCATAAAAACAAGCAATATAATTAATAATAAAAACATGAACACTGTTCCCATAAAACATGCTTCTTATAAATATGCACTACCTCACCTAGGAGAGGACTCTAATAGCCAGGTGCGGTGTAGAAGCTGCAAATCTGATTAGAATCACACAAAGCAAAGGAAACTATAATGACTTACCTGTTGCGATGGGCCTCCGACTCCTCTAACAGGTCCAGCAAGCCCAGCAGGAGCCTGGGCCATAGGAGCTCCAGCTGGTACACCTCTACCTGCTGCTCTGCCCACACCTGGGCCTCCTGCCACCCCAGCCAGGGGCACTCTGGCAATGCCAGTCTACAACAGAAGACTTAGACATACAAAACTGAATGCATACAATATTTAAAAATGAATAAAAAGGAGGTTAACTTACATCTTTGGGAGGTGGTCCTTCAACAGTCATGGAGACCAGATTCTCTCCTCTGAGCAACACCAAACCCAACACTCGCTTCTCCTCCCTTTCTGGCTGCTTGGAATTTTTGGGTCTATGAAACATAATCGGAAGCAGTGACATTTAAAGCCTTTAGACACGTTTCACACAGTGCGTCAACTATTTAAAAAAAATAATAAAAAATTTAAAAAACACATTTTGATGTAATCACACGCAAGCTGAAAACAAACAAAAAAGCTTAAAAAGAATGACATCCACTGGCCAAGGATACGGGTGAGATAACTGACCAAATACACCATGTCATCAATAACCCTAGGTCCTAAATCTGCAAAAACATAACCTAGCATACATAGGCATCATGATTAGAGGTGCTCCAATAATTGTTTTGGTAACCGATCCCCCAAAAGGGTTTGGACCGTCCCCTCCCCTCCCCCGAATATTATTTAGCAGACGCCCTTATCCAGAGTGACTTACATTTCTCATTACACATTTGAGCAGTTGAGGGTTAAAGGCCCAACAGAGGTAACTTGGTGGTGGTGCAGTTTGAACCAGAGACCTTCTAAACCAGTGTACCACTGATCTACCACTGACCCCTATTTACTATGTCAATCCATAAATAGGTCAGGATTGTGCAATATAGAGTGACGAATCCTTTTCCTGCATCCGCTGCATTTACTGCCCGAGTACATCTCTCACACTACCACTTCTGTAACTGTTTATTTTGCTGGCACGAGAGGAAACCTCCTAGCTCCTAGTTAATCGATCGCAGATAGCAGGTTTATAAAAAAAAAAATGTAAAGGGGGGGAGGGGGGCAGCCCATCCAAGTATATGCGAGACACTGCAACATACTCCATTCTGATTATTTCATGTATATTATAAAGAATCAGAAACCAGTAGAATAGACCAAATAGGACAAAAAAAATTATTTCCTTATTTAACATCAAGGGGCCCTCACACACAATGAAATGCTTACATTAAATGCGACTATCCTGCTATAATCACTTGTAACGGTTTGTACATGGAAAAATGCTGCGTCAGTGAATAAATTAAAACTCTGCAAACATAGACTTCAGTCACTATGTGTTTAGCAAGCCAATCATAGCTATTCATTAGTAAGAATTTTTTCCTTACATCATCCAGAATGTGTATAGCCAGGCTGATAGTCGCTTACCATCAGCCCACATGCACAGAGCAGCAAGGTAAACCAGCCAGAGCTGGAAACTGCTCGTTATTTCTCTTATTATCTATGTGATTAGGTTGAATTTTTTAACTTTCTGCACTGTAAGGCGACTTCTGCTATGAGTGGTAAAGCGAGGGTAGGAAAAAGATAGGATATCTGCTGCCTTTGCAGATATCCATTTATACTTGAATTATTCGTGCTGCGTTGACTTGTGAACATGGTGAAAGCTTTTGCCATACATTCACCCATGTGATTTTGCTTTAGAAAAAAACTTTGCATATTGCAAATCTGCCATCTTTTAAAGATTGTCCACTTGTGCATCTTGCATCATCAACGGTATAGTTTTATGTGATCAGCTAGGCGAGAGACAACCGATCTGTGAAAAAACGTGAATATCGGTCGATCATAGCACCACTAGTCACTATCTAAAAACACAACCTAACCATGCCACACACAAAAAATAACGTCCTGGCAGTGAGGAAAAGTTTTAATCCGTAATCCTTCAAAGTAAAATGTGTTTCAAGCTAAGCTGCACTACATGTTTGAGGAGAAAGTGCTGCTGGGTTTAAGTTATGTCAGTGAATGGAATGCAGAAATGGAGATGAACTAAAATTCCTGTAGAGAGAGCACAATTTTGTACTATTACTTTTGCGTCTTACTTGATCTTTCTGAACTCGTCGCAGTCACACAGGATGAGGTTCATGTGCTTATCGAACGCTTTAAACGTCCCGATGAAGATCCGACCGTCCTGCAGTATACAGCGCATCCTGTAGTCGATGTGCTGAAGCATCTTACTGCTCTTTCCGACCGTCTGGAAAACACACAAAAACATTGTTTCATTATGTTCAACTAAAATCATTCATCAGGTATCATCACTGTAAACTCAACATTCCTCTGTGGTAAACAAGTGTAATACTACTAACGTAAAACTTACGGTATTATAGAATACGTTAATGTCCTAAACAAAGCCCTTAGCTTCCTTGCTAGCCATTGCAGTTGTGAAGGAACTGCCTTGCTAGCTTTCCTTTTAACTTTATACGCCATTTACAGAGCGGTTTTCGGTGAAACAAGCAAAACAGGATCGTTTCTACACTAAACGGCTAATCAGCTAGCAAAGATGGCACCGCTGTACCCGCGTATCTGTGCTAGCTTCCCGTTCATTGTGTAATGGTGTATTTTACTCAGCTTTTAAATGCAATATATTTTAAAGCTGCATACATGTTTGTACTTTGCTTAATATTCACTATTAATTCAGCTTAGATATCATACAAGTATCTATTAATTACGCAGAGTTGGCCGCTCCATGAGAACCGAACGTAAGGCAAACGTAGCTGCCCAACCATAATAAAAGTTTGTTGCTAATTATATTTCGTCCTTACATAAAATATTTTGAAATAGCGTAAGCTGACAAAGGAAACGACCAGATGAATTAAGTCTTACCATGGTTGCTGTTGAGATGGCTCCGATTTAATTCGGATTCTGCCAAACAACTTTCAAAAATTGACCCGCGAAGCCAAAAGGTTGGCGCCGCTGAGTGCTTTCTTTATTGGAGGCTGAACGGAAACGGGTCCGTCCTGCAAAGTGCTCCCCCGGAAACACGCAACGCTCACGACTCGTTCCTGACAACAAACTCGGTTCACCCAAAACCTTTTGAACTTATTAAATCTAAGAGAAAATCATAAATATTCTCCGCTATTGTCTCAAAATTCTGATTTAATCAATGGAACCCTGTGATTCTTTTCTTTCTGCTATTTACTTCCTTTATTTTTTTTCTCCACTTTTTAGTTATTTATTAGTCTTTATTTGTTAGTTACTCTGCCTACTCTTATTATTTATTTGCATATTTTTGTTAAGTTTGCTTATACTGTATATATATACTCTTAGGTCACAATGATATAGTGGCATTCACATCTATTATTATGTAATACTGTATATCTAACACCCTGATAGTATTGCCTATTAGATCAGGTTAAATCTATTTCAAAACACATGGCATGCTTTATTTTTGGAGGTCAAATATGACATTTGAGTGCTGAGTGTTAATAGTAAGCAACACTTATTATAATATACTGCCTGGCCAAAAAAGTTGCCATTTCAGAAGTGTAAAATTATTGGGTTGCATTAAACAATGAAAACAACTAAGGAGATTTAAAGTTACTGGAAACTGGGTTAAGAATCTTTCAACACTATAAAAAAAAACTCGTACTGACAGTGCTAAATTGTAAGCTATGTGAAATAAATGTGGTCGGGGAAAAAAAACATGAATGGAGATTTAAATGGTTGGTAAAGTTGCATGGTAAAAATCAACAGAAAAAAACATAGCTATGTTAAATAGTGGAAGTAAGGGCATTTCAACACGCACACAATGTGAAGAAAAACACGTTAGTGAGACTAATCAGAAAAAAAGGGCTTAAATTTGCTAGGGAGCATTAGAAGATTGGACTCTGGAGCAATGGAAACAGGATATGTGGTCTTATGAGTCCAGATTGACTCTATCCCAGAGCAAATGGTCATATTAGGGTAAGAAGGGAAGCACATAATGAGATGCACCCATCATTCATATTGGCCATTATACAAGCCTCTGGAGGCAGTGTTATGATCTGGGGTTGCTTCAGTTGGTCAGGTCTAGACTCAGCAACATTATGTGGCAATAAAATGAAGTCAACTGATCATCTGAATGTACTGAATGACCAGGTTATCACATCAATTGAGGTTTTTCCCTTGGTGACACCGGCATATTCCAAGACACTGAAAGTGTTTCTGGGATCACAAGGAATCATTTGCACACATGAACTGGCCATTACATTATGTGCTGTAATCAAAGATAAAGGTGATTAAGTGAAATCTGACTTTTTTTTGCAATGTAAATTAAGCAGCTCATGTGTGTAAATGTCTCCTTATCGATGAGGGCTACATAAAGGAAATAATGTAATTATGGTTTTAAAATTAGCATCCACACAAAGTAAGAGGAAAAACATCCATGCACTTGATGAGTCAAACTCATTTAATAGTAATGCTGATTTGGTCATGACACAGCTGCTGTTTTTAAATCCAGCCCATTCCTGCAACATCCTCACAGATTTGTGTGTTGTACTGTGACACAGGCTAAACATTAAACATCAGACATTAATGTGTTTATGTTCATGAAGACAAATAACGTTTTTTTTTCTCCAGTGAGATATGAACGACCTCCTTCCACTCGCTCCTTCCACTTTTCTCTCTATAGCTTAGAGCCGCTTCAGAGCTCCAATTCTTGAAGACTTCAGCTGCTTGTGAATCGTGACAAGGGCTCAGAGGCACAAAGCCAGAATCCTGAGCTCCCATCTGTTTTCTGCATCCCTCGCTCTTCCTTTCTCTCTTCAACCTTCTTGCACACAATCCAGCTAGCATTAAGTAGTGCTGTACCATACCTCATAAAAACACATTATGGTCAACAGCTTAAGGAATTATTTTGGAAAGAAAATGCAAATTATACACATGCGCGCACACAAAAAATTAAGCAATCATATTAGCCATAAGATTTGGCTACTGATTTGTATGTAATGAATTACATCTAATTCACATCTCTTAATAATCAAAAACCTTTGTACATTGCAAATACAGATGAAATAACTAAACAATTTTTATACTCTTCGGCAGCACCATCAGCCTAAAAGTACACACACTAACAAATTCATACTGGTTGTATTTAATATTAGAATTGACTCATGACCAAGACAAGTTAAGCATTATATATATATATATTTATTTCTTCATTTCAGAATATTTTGACAAGAATCAACCAACTGTACACATCCACATAAGAAAAATAAAATTCGTTCAAAATAACATTAAACCCCACTTATTAAAAGATAAGCTAAATGTTACAAGATTTACAATGTCATTGTTAGATAATAAAATAAAGAGATGAAACAGTCTGAAACTTCTTGCTTTCCAACAAACAGTTTTTAAGACATGATAACGTTAACCGTGGCCTGATATTTGCAGCTAATGAAGCTCTAACTGCTCTGAGATGATTTGTCATCAAATGACAGCTTCTGCAGCATAGAGCTTCATTATCTGCAGATCACAGGAGGTGATCTCAATATTGATATGTGAATTCTTTAAATCAATATCAACTAGGGGCAAATACTACATTATTCAGTCAGTTGTGCATTGTGCTGCCTGTAAATTTGAACCATACTTTCAAAACAATAGTAAAAAAGACTCCTGGACATTGTAGCTCTTTTAAAAATAAGAACTACTACTTTTACACAATAAATTGTTGATTTCACAGAATTTCATCTATTTAAAGTTCAGTATAGCAATCCATCTCACTGTACACCATAACATGATATCGTAATTTTGCATAATTTTGATGTCAGACCGGTTAATCCGGTAATTATCCTGGAATCCACAGATTGGTCATCTGTTTACTTATTCTCAAACAGACATATCAAACTGGAGTGCATTTTTCCGACTTATTGATGTGCTGATACAATGAAATAATGTTAACAAGCCTGACCTATTTAGGCATAGCCATTAGTTTTATGAACAAAACTTATTAAGAAAATAGGTACTACGACACCGACATAAATGACACAGACTCACAGTTTAGAGGAGAGTGTTGTATAGCCTATTAAAGAGGTTTCAAGCTCTCTCATTACCTCTATAAGGGTTTAAAGCTAGTGCTATACTAACCTTACTATTAAGAAATGTAATGATTTATGTTTCTTGAACACAGATGTGATCAGACTAGAATTTGCTTTTTGAATTGTATATTAACATAGTATTTATACACTGCATCGCATTTCTTCAAATGATTCCAATTCCTAAAGCAAACACCGGATCGACGATTTATGTAAAAGGAAAACATTATGAATGCAAATGAAGCACCTTTGAGCAGTAGAAGACCTGAAATGCCCAAGCAAATGATTATTGGTGATTTTATTCTTTGATGTTTACATTAAAGCCTGGTAGGGTGTTTAAAGGGATAGAGCTTTTTTGAGACAGTTTTGCCGAAATCTAAATGTGCTGAGAAAATGCTCAGAAAGTGACAAGTGCATGGTCAGACGTGCATGTAATAAAAATTGGCTCACTTCCGAACATTTCAGGGGTTGATGATGCAGAGGGGAAAAAACCCTGTCAAACTGGAACACAACCTTTTTTTTAATTACTTTTATTTCCTGGACTGAAGCATATTTGCATTAAACACAACTAAATCTCATTTTACATGTAGGTCCTAGTATTAATATAGGAATCCATCTTCTCCCTTGCTCATTTTTAAAAACGTTTTCAAAAAATAGAAGACTTGTATATCATTTCAGACACAAGAACTTGGATCATCACACCCAACTCTTTTCATATGTTCTGGTAATTTGGTTCACTAAAAGCAGATGGCTTAACTTGCACTAAAAGCATGCAGCCATTTCTAAAATAGGAAATTTTGTTCCAGTCATGTGGAGATTAAAACTTGATGCTAATTCGCTCTAGGAGTGTAGAACTACTAACCAATGTTCTTGGATTGTAGGCCATTTACATATGCTTATATGCTATCACCTCTTCAGGCAATTTCCTTAGCTGATATCTCAAAGTGCATCATCAGTATGATAACCTTCTCATCAGAATTCTAAAATTTAGCAGACTCACTCAACTACATAAATAATTAATGGCCCATAAAATATTATGAATAAAAAATAAAACTGAATATTTATTAACACAGTCGAGCTATTATATTTGCTGTATATTACTTATATATGTACTTACATATAAGTAAGTGCCCAACTGTAAATGAGACGTGTAAGGTTAAAACAAACAAAAACATAAACAGTCCTGTAAAATACTAATCATGAATCCAGCCAACCAGAATGCATAGCCTGGACAGGGTCTGTGTGTATGTCTTAAGTGAGAATGCGTTTATTTAAGCCCAGGGATTTTGGTGCATAGATGACTAACAAAGGCAGCATTACCAAGAAGGAGTGAAATGTCAAACGATGCATCTAAAATCAGGGGGGAAATGTGAGCCTAAGTGATGTGATGAAGAAATTGAGTTTTCAAGAATCTTTCTTTCCTCACATCAACTTTCTCTTTCATTCATTTCAGCAGCATTCTCTCAGGAAAGTCTGAATGGTAAACTGCTGCCATGGAGACGTGCAAAGGACATGCAGGAGTGCAGATGTACGCATCACTCTTGGCCGAAGCCTTCTGTCTCTTCGATGGCAAACATCAACTTTTCTTTGAGCTGCTCGTAGCTCTTATAAGGAGGAAGATCCAAACGGTTGAAACTGTTGCAGTGAAAACAAAAATGAAAAAAAAAAAAACTGTTAAATGATACTTTTACAATTAAATCATTTAGCTGACACTTAACAGTTGAGACAGTATACAACTGAGAGCAGCTCAACACATGTTAAATCTCACCACCAAGTCTGCAGTAAACTCACCATGTGTGGCTCCTTGGAAGCCAGTTCTCTTTTCCCACTTTCTCAATGCAGAATTTTTGTGGCCCATTGCTTCCTGTAGGGATAAAAAAACAGTATTATTCACATCCCAGGAAACCTTAATGATGATTTGTAATATTAGACCAGTTACTACTACTTAATACACACGATGCATGTTGGAGCAGCTCATTACACACTTACCCATGAGGTCGGCAAACCCCCCAACAGGAAGCCTGCAAGTCCCGGTCACAAACTGCAGCAAACGCATCCTCTTCTCATTGTCCATTTCTTTTATAAGCTAAAAACGGAAAGCGAAGGACTGAAACTACAGACAGTTTTCTATCAAGCAGCGAGCTTGTCTCTCAAAGTGCTTAATCAGTGACTGTGAACAAGAAGCCAGACTAACCTGCCAGAACCAGATAATCTGCTTGCTGCTGCGAGCATAATGTCTGTAGATTGTGTTCCTCTGCCAGTCTGAAAGATCAATTTCCTGCATTCCACACAGCATCACCTAAGGACACATTGATTTATACTATGATATGTCGTTTTATGATAAGCATTACTACAGTGAGTGGACTTAGAAGAGAAATAATAATTAAACTATGCATGTAATGGTCTTTACCTCCAGCTCTTTGGCATCAAAGTACTGCAGGTATTGCTGAGGCAGGACTTCATTAAAACCTTCAAAGAAAGCTTGAGTCTGTTCCTCAACCCCCCTGGATAACCTCCACTCTGCCACCAGTCTGAGGAAATAAATAAACATATAAAAATTCTGTATTCTCAGATATGTGAGAAACTCTGAGTGATACAACTACTGTATGCAACTGCACTCCTGCATGTAACTGTATGCGTTATGTATGCATTTTATGATATTTGAATCCACATCCACAATGAAACATCCACATAACACCTCAAAACCAGCATGGGTAAACTGTTTCCTTTCAAAATTCTAGTTACGCTTTCTGTGCCATAAATTAGTCTGAGTTAGAAGAGAAATGCTCAGCTGTAGGGCTGTGCGATATGGACAAAAGAAACCTACCACGCTTTTCTTCAACAATATTATATATATACCTAATATATTTGATAGAGATTAT
>JAOVVB010000016.1:9558590-9587748 GCA_028570985.1 Heterobranchus longifilis
ACTGTTTACTATAACACTGTGACCACGTGTGTGTGTGTGTGTGTGTGTGTGTGTGTAAAACATATTTTATTTTGTGTTTGTAAGCGTGTGTATAGTGCGCGTGTACCGTTTCTTATAACACACGTGTGTACGCGAATGTAAAGCAAATGAAAATCTCACAAGGAGGTTAAAAATCCATTTTCTCTCACAAACTCTCTCTCTTGCGCGCATTTAGAGTGTGTGTGTGTTTGTGTGTGTGTGAAGCAGCGAGGGTGTGCTTCACACAAACACACAAGTAAAATTCTAAGTTACATTCTTTGTAAGTTACACGTTAAATTCTACATAATTCTACAGAGTGTGGATAATTTTGACCCTTGTTCATATCATATAATTGGTTTTTATCAAAACATAGTTGGTTAAATGTGGTACATGCACGTTTTTAAGAAATACTCACCTATTATCTGTAATTGGGCCTTCATTTTGTAGCCATTAACAGAAGCTGCTGTGGGTTTAGATGCAGCTGTGGTGGGGGACAAAAAAATGAGCAAAATTAAAACTGACATGCATTGAAATTTGAAAAAAATATTTGTCTACATATTTAAAAGACAATGTAGATGGAAGACAGAGGTAAAATCTCAGAAGTGAAAATCAGATCATACACTTTTTAATCCTAAATATACATAGGTTGATCACGTCTTCGTGAAATGCAGCAATGCAGTTGTTCACTTGTTGATCATTGTTTAAAACATTTACTTTCATTTTAGCATTAGTAATTTTAATATTGCCTTTCAGTTTCTTTTTTTCACCCTAATTTAGGCTTGTCCAATAACATTCCCACACTGCCACATTAAGGCTTCTACTACCACTCAGTCGGGAGGGGCGAAGACTATCACGTTTCCTCCGAATCAGGTGACGCCAGCCGACCGCATCTATCCAAACTGTTCACTCACTCACCGTTGAGGGCTGCGTAACACACTCGGAGGACAGCGCTATCCACTCCTTCCGCTTGCGTGAGCTCACAGACGCCACTGATTGGCTGTAGAGCCGTAATTAATGTGGGAGCACGAAGTACCTCTCACCCCTCCCCTCTGAGAGAGCTCGGCCAATCAGCTCTCTCTAGACCTCCGGCCGTATCCGTAAATATTGGCTTATTTAAAGCAACAACAGTGATGTAAAAGGCATGCATGGCACATATGTAACAGAACTACGGCAAGGGAATGTAGGATTATGTGTTATAAAAACCTTAATTAAAGTGGGAGAAATCTCTTTCTAAAGACGCACAGTCTCATCTATAATAGAAGTCATATTATTTGATCCCAAAGGACATCATGAATTTTAAGAATTAGATTCACACTTCTTATAGAGTAAGATGATTCTCTGACTGCGAGAAAATCACTTTACATCCTAAAATTTTCCCTTCAGATCAGGTCATGAGGACAAACCAGAATGTTCTGGGCCCTGACTAGTCAGGGGAAATACTGTCAAGAATAGATTCCCAATTTTCTACATGTGAGCGCTGACGAGGAGGAGTACACTCATGGTCATGTTCCCGGTCTCTTACAGTTCACACAGGATATGCAGGACTTACTAGAACTGGTTTACTAAACTCAAGTGGAACTGAAGTAGCGATGAATACACAAGAGTATGAAACTAAGTGTATGCTCACAATTAATACAGTTGTAATAAAACATCAGTTGTAAGAAAAATAAGGGGAAAATGTGAGTTTTTGTTTGAGTACAAATATATCACATACAACAAAAATACCAATAAATTGTATCTTGCTTCGTTTGTGTCACGTGTTTCTCTATGTGCAATGAGAACAGTAGGCTATTTTTTTTATTATTATTTCAGTTTATTCTTAATGCAGAGAAAAGCAGAAATATTTCAATATCAAAGTACACAAACAGGCTTTGTTTCTACTGTAATAAACCTTGTCTGATAACTTGGACTCATATCCCTGGTGTAACCATTTGTAATAAAGTGTCACAGAACAGAACCATACTGAGAGACAACAGCCTGTTCAGCATTTTATACATTACATACTTTGCTTCCACAAACGTCCTTGTCAGACGAATGGCATGGATGATAAGACAAGACAGATAATACCCTTCAGAATCCACTTGGAGACACAGAGATCTTCACTTCATTGATCTCCCAAAACCATTTCACTTGGATTCAGTTTGTCAAGCAACCCTTGGTTGTCTTTGACATCTTGAGTTACTGCTTCAGTTCCTTAGAAATGAAAGTGAGACATACTTGTGATGTCCTTGTAAAGTTTCAATAAAGCGGTGTTTGTTGCTGGAAAATTATCCATCCTGTGACTTCAGATTGCATAGTACAACATGTTTCTTAATGACTCAGCAAACAGCCATGGCTGCTAATTCACCAAGAGAGAGTTTACTAAGCACAGGGTGTTTGTTGTTGGCAGCTCATTGACCAACTGAGAAACCCAAGTTTCTAGGTATGCACTGAAGAGATCTCCACCTGGTCATCACAATTTTTATTTCATTGCATCCAGGTTTTCTTTCAACGGATGATTGCTTTAATGATACAAACTGCAATCTTCTACTGTCACATCAAAATGCTGTGCCATCTCCTTCACACATCATTGGTCCTTTCCGGCCGCATGCTACGCTGCACTTCTCTTATTGCTATTTTATTTCTCGCTGTACATATTCCCTTTACTATCTTTATATTTACTCTCCTTCTTCCCCGTGTGCTGTTGGTCTCTATATGCCCGCTGAGGAAATCACCCTTCTTTACTGCACCACAAATGTAAAGACAACTTCCAATCTGGACGAGTCTCTGGTGTCTCGTGTGCCGCTCGTCCTGTCAAGAGATGATTTATGGTTACAAACTGTGATGCAATTTTAAAGTGCATTTTAATATCTCCTTGGTACATGAATAAAGGAAGTCATTAAAGTGCTTCAGAACAGAACTAAGAACCGATCCCTTTCCAAAGATGTACCTTGAATATTTACTGTAGTAGCATTGTTGCCAAGTCTTCCTAGTTAACTGTGTACATTCCCTAACAGCCATGGAAGTACATCTCTCATATGCTCACCTGGTGTTTTCAATCTCAACATGACCTCTGTGCCTTACAATAAAATGGATTACAATGTTTATTCACACATGCTGAGTAACTGCTTTATCCTAGCCAGGGATGGATTGAATCTGAAGCTTACCCCGGGGTGGTAGGCCAGTCTAGAGCAGTGTATTATGACATGTTTAAGTAAATTAGCCTACTCATTCATAGCTATAATTTATTTCTGATAATAGAATAAGCTGATAATAAGAACACAGGTTATTTAGGGCAAAAAGTGCTTGTTTAAAAAAAAACATTGGACTATTTTAAGCAATAACATTGATTAACATTGAATAACATTTATTGGTCAGTAAAAAGATCTTACTGGTTAACACACTGGTGTCCAGTTTTTAATTAAACCAAATGTCTTTGGTTCATATTATGAAAAGTAGTGGTTAACACTGTGGCCTTGCACCTCCAGGGTCGAGAGGGTTCGACTCCCACCTTGGTTCTGTGTACATGTTTGCATGTTCTCCCCATGTTTGGTGGGTTTCCTACCATAGTCCAAAAACAGGCAGATTAGGCTAACTGACATTTCCAAATTTCCCATCGTAAGTGGGTGGGTGCACGAGATTGACTGGCACCCCAGCCATGGCGTACCACGCCTAGTCCCCAAAGCCCTGGGACAGGCGCTAGGCCTCCCATGATGGGGAGGATAAGCTGTATACAGAATGAGTGAGAGTGAGTGATGGTATTTCACTCTCTGTAATAATTCCACTTTCTGTGTATTAAGTGTAGCCAACAGCTGTGAAACTGCTGGCTATAAACACCAAAATGAGTTTATAAGGAATATAAGTTATAAGGAATAAAATAAGGCAATGATAACTCTGTAGTTAAGGCACTGGGCTACTGATCAGAAGCTAGTGAGGTGGGCAATTTATTTCCAGTTAGGTATTAGTTCTGTTAAAGTGGACTCCCTATGGTCTTTACAGCATCACTGCATCTCTGTTCTTTCCCAACACAAATTATTCACTTTATTTTCTTTGAAACCTACAGACATCAGGCTGATAAGTGAATGTCAGTTTGTTAGCGCAGAACATCTCTTTCCGTCAAACCATATATCTGGGTAAATCCACTGAAACAAAATATTGCTGCCAAATGGCCAAAGGAGACTGAGTAGAAAATCACTGTATGTATACATTGTATTGCCCTCAATACTTTATGGCACGGCTTACACAAGATGTTGGAAACACTCCTTTGAGATCCTGCTCCATGTTGACATGATTGCATAATGCAACTGAGGTAGATTATTCAGGTGCAGGTCCATGCTGTAACTCTCCTAAATATATCTGTTCGGTCTACTCGATTTGGAGCCTAGGAGGCCCATGAAGAACGCTGAACTCATCATGTTCATATACATCAGTTTGAGACGAAGTTTGTTTTGTGACATGGTGCAATATCATGCTGGAAATAGCCATTGGATGATGGGGATATTGAGGCCTTGAGTGGATGCACATGTTCAGAAACAATACTCAAAAAGGGGGTGACTGATTGGTATTAGAAATGATACCAATATCATTGTTGAAGTAATGTGTTCAGGAAAACATTCCACACATTACTTTATCTCCACCACCTTGTACTGTTACCACAAGGCATGTTAGGTCGATAGATCCATGCTGCTGCTGCCAATTTTGATTCTACCATCTGTGTGCCTCAGCAGAAATCGACTTATCAGGCCAGGCTACATATTCCTAGCCTTCTACTGTACAGTTTTGCCCACAGCAGCCTCAGCTTTCTGTTTTTGGCTTACAGAAAAGAAACCTGACGTGATCTTCTACTGTTGTTACTGCATCTGCATCAACGTTCAATGTGTTGTGCATTCTGAGACGCTTTTCTGCTCTCTATAGATGTACCGAGTGGCTATCTAAGTTACTGCAACCTTTCTGTTGGCACAAACCAGTCTGGCTATTTTCCATTGACCTCTCTCATTAATAAGGTGCTTCAGTCTGTAGACCTGCCCTTCACTGGATGTTTTGTTGTTTGTTTTTCTTTTTTGCACTATTCACCATTGTAGAGACGGTTGTGCATAGACATCTCAGGAGAACAAGAGTACCATAAACATTCAAACCAGTGCATCAAGCACTAAAAACTGTAAACTGATGAGTAATGTAATCATTGTCTTAAGTTGCTGGCCTGAATGTACATGATTTGATGGATTGCACAGCTGCCACATGCTTGGCTGATTAGATATTTGAACAAATTATTTAATAACGTACCTAATAAAGTGCTCAGTGAGTGTTTAAATATATACATATTAACACTTACAGTTGGATAGCTACAATACAACACTGTGGGAATATTGTTGTCATCTGAGACTTATTTTATTTCCCACTGGGTCATGTTATTTTTTTCCACCTTGGTCTTGAAATGACAGAGATGATTTGGCAACACACACACACACACACACACACACTTACCAAAGGAAATGCAGAAAATAAACACTTCTTGGTGCAGGGACGAGGTACAATTGGACTTTCTTTCCTTCACTCAGGCCACACATCAACTTTTCATCACCTCTTCCGTTTCTTGTGTTGTCCAAGTAGAATAAAGTGAACAAGTGATGAGTTTTGTTTTCCTAGAAGATTTCTGAGATCTGCAGTGGCAGTCTTGTACATGCTTCGGCAAATACCACGACACATCCACACACAGGTGACATTATCAACACACACACTCGTATATATACACGCTGCTTCTGTCCAACACGAGTGGAGTTGCACCGACATGCATCGCGGCGTGACGTCAGCGCTACCGTTTCTAGAGCCAAATATCAAACAGTTAACTATAAACCCATATCTTTACATAACGCACAAGAGGTTACGTTTCCCCTTCACGTCCTGTTTTTTTTTTTTTCTTTATTCCAAATAAACAGGAAAAGGCATTCAGATTTTATATCCCAAAAGCTGGCGTGTTTGTTTCTATCAGATTAACTCCTGACACTTTGAGGCAACTCATCATAGCGTTTCCCTGACAGGAACTGAACAGTTATAGCTCTGTAGTAAGATAGCTTAGACGCCGAACACCGGGACACGCCTTTTATCTTTCAATCTGTTGTTGTATTTTAAGCGCTGCAGTTAAAATACACGCCAAGTTAGCCACCGAGTTAGACAGTATTGTCCTGCGTTAAATTAAATAAGCTTCAAAATACAAAGCAAATATTTTAGCGTTAAACAGTCTTAGACCTACTAGCACAAGTTCGCGCTTCTAGTGTCAGTAGTAACTGCAGGTGTTCAGGGTGAGAGGCAGACAGAGTACACAGCGCTGAGTGAAGTTCAGCGCTGAACGCGCTAGCCTCCGCGCGCGCCAGCAAAACCCCAACTCGCACGAGCACCGAGCTCGCACTACTCGCTAGAAACTGCTAGCTAACCGGCTAACGCTAGCGGAAAAACAAGGCTGTTTTTTCAGCCTGTCGTTGTTGTTTATAGTCACAAAACAGGCATTACCTGATGTTTAATGAATGTACGTGGCATCTGACGTTCACCAGCTGGACAGTAAACAGACGTCCACGTATCTGTTCGGTTGGTACATTTTGCCGTTTAATTCCATTGACCAAAGGTCTTCCACACGGCCTCCTTTACCGGTCACGTGACTCGCTGAACCATGACGTTGATGACGGTCTCCGGTCTAAGCTCAGCACATAGCAACCGCGTGGGTTACCAATAGCAACACTAACTTACAACAACAACAATAATAATAATAATAATAATAATAATGTAAAGAATATCCCTATATAGAACTGTAAATTAAAGTTACTTTCATCAAAGCCCACCAGATAGCACTGTTGATTTTTTTTGTGTGTGTTTTACGACTCTGAAAGCAGTTGACGTTCAGGTAAAGCATCTGAGCTCTTTAACACACCCTGGTGGCTATTGCTAATTAATTAAGAGAATAAATCATGCTCAGCACCAGAAATTAATGTAAAGGAAACCAGACAGCAGTAATTTTTAGGACTGAAACGGAAATTCTCAAACAAGTAATCAGTATTCATCTATCATCAAAACACCTTTTAAAATATATATAAATTTTTTAAAAATACTAATAGGTGGAACAGAGCCATAGTGGTTAACAATGTGGCCTCGCACCTCCATGGTCGAGGGTTTAATTCCCACCTTGGGTCTGTGTGCATGGAGTTTGCATGTTCTCCCCGTGCTTAGTGGGTTGCCTCCGAATGCTCTGATTTCCTCCCACAGTCCAAACACATGCAGATTAGGTTACTGGTGTTCCTAAATTGCCCGTACTGTGAGTGTATTTGTGTGTGTGCCCTGTGATGGATTAACACCCCATCCAGGGTGTGCCCAAGTCTTCTGGGATAGGCTCCAGGCCTGCTACGACCATATTTACAGGATAAGCAGTAAAGAGAATTAATGAATATAAATAATTGGTGGCATAGTGGTTAGCACTGTGGCCTCGCACCTCCAGGGTCTGGGTTAGGCAAAACCGCAAGAAACCAAAAGGTTTCTTGAACAATGTACAAATGAGACCAAAATGGAGTTGTTTGGCCTTAATGCCCAGTGTCATGTTTAGGGAAAACCATCATATGTACTCAGGCTAAGCAGTGGAGGGGTGATGATTTGAGCCCCTTGCAGTCATTGAGTCAACCATGAATTCCTCTGTAATCTAGGGTTTTCTAGAGACAAATGTGAGACTATTGGTCCAACCGCTAAAGCTTGGTCGAAATTGGGTCATTTAAAGGACAATGATCCAAGGCACACCACTGAATCTACATCAGAATGGCTGAAAATGAGTGTGTGATGTTTGCATGTGTGCCCTGCAATGGATTGGCACCCTGTCCAGGGTGTACCCTGCCTCGTGCTTAAAGTTTCCTGGGATAGGCTCCTGCGACATAATAATATATGCCTTGTTTGTTTTGTTTTTTTGTTTGTTTGTTTTTTACTCTTGCTGTAATGCCGTTGTAACATTCTACATCGATCGATTCACATCGCAGTTTCAATGTCATTCCGGAAAAGTCTGAAATAAGATGCGGGCCAATCAGCGTGCAGATGGGCGGAGCTTCTGTTCAGCGAAGGTTCTTCAGCCTCATTGGTTGAGGAGGACCGCTAGCTGGAGCAGGGTAGTGTACCGCAGCGCCGAGGTCTGAAGCGAGCATCCTCCAATCTGTTTCAGGTACTGCAACCGAAAGATTTAGTCTAGTTGACCTCTTCTTGTTAGTCGTATAGAAAACACAGGGGAAGATGCTGGCATGCACGGAGATGATCACAATGTGTCTTCAGTCAGCGAAGCGAGAATATCTTCGCTCCGAGCGCGAGCAGCAGCTGCAGCACAACCACGGACTTTCCATTTTTCACGACGTAAGTCCAGCCTTAGTAGTTTTTGCACCGGCATTACACGATATTGCATGGAGAGTAAGGGCTAAGAGCTTGCCCTCAAAATTCATGACAGGTTGTGTGAAATCACGAGTCTGCTGTGAATGTGTAAAAATGACCCGCATTTCACTTCTGCATTTGCTGCATAAACATAAAGGTGTAAATGAAGTGTGCTAATTCTCCACAATATTCCTCTACTGTCCCATGTGAAGTCAGTAACCTGGAAGATACACCATATAAAATTCTTCAACCACAATCAGATAAAATGTGGATTTTAGTTTTAGAATGTTATTACTTGTTTTTAATGATAAAATGTTTGATCTTCTATATATTTTTCTGATCCAGAGTGATTGTGAATTTGCTGAGCTGAATTACAGACACATCATGTACCATGAAGACAGAACAAATTATCATGAGTGACAGAGACAGGTTTTGACATTTAAGTTAGCAATCCATGATGGTTTTCTAATGCTTTCATTGAAAATCATAGAGCCATTTAGGAGATTGTCAATGCAGGACCAAATTCTATGTGTGCTTCTTTAAAAACATATTTTTCAATATATTACCAATTTCATTTCACTTGTCTTTTCACTGTATACAGAATGATGTATGTACAGTGATGATGGGGTTGAAGCTCCACGCAGGAAAAAGGTGCAGATGTTCTCTCTGCATGGTTAAATAAGCTCCTGTAGAGGGGTTTGTACACGTCTCTCTCTCTCTTTCTCACACACACTCTCACTATCTCTCTCTCTTTCTATCCTTGTGTTTGTGTGTGCGTGTGCGCGCGTGTCACGCTGTCATGTGATTTGGGAAGAGAAGATCTGGGGGATGATGTTGCAAACAGACACACAAAGCACAAAATCTAGTTTCTCCTCTGCGGTTACAGTCCTTTAATTTCTCACTTCTCTGATTTGTCTTAATCAGCATCGCATGCTGTTCCATGCTCGGACAGGCAGTCGAATTTGTTTTATGTTAACATAATGAAATGTCTGATGAGTCAGATGGTTCTAATATGCATATCGTGACTTGGAGCAAAGTGAATTCTGCTCCATTTAAACCACTGTTACATATTTCATGCAATGGTACATTAATCCTTATTGTCCTTAAGCTTTAACAGGTTTCTTTTGTTTGTACATCAGGCTCCAAAAGCCTGAGAATAATAGTGGAAATGCTTGCATTTTGCAGTCTTTTACAATTTAATACACTTATTTTAATTACAAATTATATTACTGACAACAGTGTGAGTAGAAATAGAATGTTTGACATTTACATGCATTTCGGAGTTTCCTAGCGTTTGGTACATTTGCTGGTTTGGAGCATTCAGAGGGAAAGCGATAAGCCATGGCCTTAGAGAATAAACTGTTGCTGCAGATCAATCTGGAAAGGGTTAAAATGATTTCCAAACAATTTGAAGTTCTACAGTATGAAAAGCATTCAAGCACATTTACCCCAAGGTCAGACTGTGCAATGCTCAGAGAAATAAAAAAATACAAAAGGTTCATCTCAGACCATGACGGACCATCCATCAAAGTCTAAGACAGAACAATTAGAAGAAGACTGAACAAGTTTGGTTTAAGTAAAAAAGAACACAGAAGCACGGCAGAGGTTTGTACTGCTTCTAAACAAAGCACAAGGCTTCTTGAACAATGGACAAACGAGACCAAAGTGGAGTTGTTTGGCCTTAATGTCCAGCGTCATGTTTGGGGGAAACCATCATACCCACTCATACTCATGGAACACCTCATACTGTCAGGCACAGCAGTGGAGGGGTGATTATTAGGGCTTGTTATTGCAGCCACAGGCCCTGAGCACCTTGCAGTCATTGAGTCAACCATGAATTCCTCTGTAAACTAGGGTATTCTAGAGACAAATGTGAGGCCAGTGGTCCGACAGCTTGGTCGAAATTGGGTCATTTAACAGGACAATGATCCAAGGCGCACCATTGAATCTACATCAGAATGGCTGAAAAATAAAAGAATCAAGGTTTTGGAATGGCCTAGTCATGTGGCGGGAGTTTAAGAGATGTGCATACGCGAATGCTCGAAAACCTCAATGAACTGAGGCAGTGTTGTAAAGAAGAATGGACTAAAATGATGTGAGAGACTGATAAAGTCATACAGGAAATGATCACTTCAAGTTATTGCTGCTAAGGGTGGATCTATAATCTTCTGAATCATGTAGGTACTTAGTACTGCCAACATGTTTTTTTCTTTTTGGCTTTACGATTTGTATTATGTTTTACACAAAAAATATATTAAGAATTAAAATAGGAGGTACTAACTGTTCCACATGATTGTATTTTCAGAATTCTAAAAGTTTCTGTTTATTAGATTTTTTTATTTTATTTTTTTTTAACCCCAGATTTTCAGTGTGGTCTCAGACTCTCCCCACTGTATGCCAACGTGTTTGTTTCAGACTTGGGGAGTTAGTCCATATCTCAAGAGTTAAATAAAATCCTGAGTGATGTCTGGTGGCTTTGGAATCAATCACAGGTTTGCACCATTGCACCATCATGAGCGCAGGTCAAATAGATTATTTTCTTATTTACATTATTATCATGAGTAGATGAGATTATGCACACTATTTAACAACACAGAGAGACTATTCCATTCCCCTGCTCCTTATTCATTCTTTACAAACCCCCAGTTTATATCACACTCCCCAGCAAAAAAAACACGGCCAGATTAAATGATGACATGCACCATAAAATCAGGAATGCAGTATAAACTGAAAATTGATTTCAGAATTTTATCCAAATGACTGACAGACAAGCTGTTTTGAGGGAAATTATGAACATAATCTGATAATAAAACATATAATTAAGTTAATGAGCTCACAAATGCAGTGAGAGCTTATTACTGTTTTTTTAAATAAATTTTACTCTTTCCTCAAAAGAGAAGATATCACCTTTTACTGCTTTGTAATAAATTTAAATAAATCGAAGTTAATTGGGTGTTAAACACTACAATAATCAATCTATAATTATGATTTATACGTTGATCATTGTAGTGTTTATTTTTCATTAGAAATTTTTTATACTTTAGACAATTTAGATTGTAATTAGACAAATGATGATGAGGATGATGATGATGATAATACGCAAGCCATTTAAAAGAGAACTGCAAAACCTTTAAAAATAGATTTTGAATAAAACTGATTGTGTTGGTATTAGTGTGTGGGAAAATAATCAATGATGGAGCAGTGTCGATTATCTTTTTTTCACACTGTGTCTTTCACAGTGTTTTATACCTCTTATACAACAGCAATTTTGTAAAAATCAACAGAAGACACATTCAGCACATTAACTGTTTATAATTGCATTTAATGTTGTGGAAATGTCTGTGTACGGTTCCTGTCGTAACATTGCTTTTTCCTGATATGGTTATTATGCCCCCCACTCATTAGTAGCTTTCTACATCACATCGCTTACATTTAGCAAACAGCCGTTTTGACTGTTTATCTCATTATACATCTGTGTAGTTAGGGTCTTGCTCAAAGCCCAACAGTTGCTATTTGATAGTGCTGGGGTTTGAACCTGTGACCCCTCTGATTGGTAGTCCAACACCGAGTGCTAATCACTGAGCTACTCTGAGTGCTAAGTGAGTGCTACCTCTGCAAAAGCTCCCAGGCTCCCTAGACTGGTTAGTATTAAGATAAAAAAGAATAAGATCGTCCTTCCCACCCAGAGAGAAGAATCAGTTTTGCTCATTTGGACTCCTGGCTAAGGATAGTTATGGCATCGTCAGGATTCAGACTTGCAATCTGTTGATTAATCATTTCTGATTTTCTAATCTGGAACCTGAACACGTTCTTAATACCTAAACATCTCAAAATGCAAAATCCTCTTTCAGAAATGTGACAGAAAGCTTAAAGCACAGTCGAGCGTTGACACTGGAGACTCCTTCCATAAATGTTGAGTAAAGACCAAGCACCAAAAACCTTCATCATATTAAAAAATATATTTTATTTGTGTTGATTGGCTTAGGTGAGTGTCTGAGTACCTGTAAATGAGCTTACTAGAGAAATAATAACATATAAGAACAAGCGCATAAAAAAACTCAGGTTTGCTTTTCAATCTAGTCTAATGTTAGAGTTTGCTCTTACAGAAAATGAATCAACATCTTCTGAACTGTCAGCATGAATAAATTAACAGTGCAGTGGTATAATGCTATACACATATACATTATAATATATAAGAATAGAACACAACGCATTTTGTTCAAGGCTCTTTCTCTTTTCCTGCTCTATCACTTCCCCTCTTATTCTCAGAGGAAAACAGGCAGTAGGAACTGAGTTTCCCTACGGTCTCAACACCTGCCAGAGAAATACCAGATGCAATATCTCTCTCTAGGAAGCTTGGATTGACCTTTAAAGTGAATAGTTAATGATGTATTACCCTGTGCTTAGCTGCTAACAGTGAGTTACAGCCAACTAGCAGGGACAGAGAATAAAGTTTATGTGATTAGGGCCGATGGTTTGTTGTTGCTGTTGCGCTGGTCGATGGTAATAAATCTGTTTTATTAGTCTGTGTCAAAAGGTCAAAGATAGCTGAAATGCTATTTGCTGAGTCTATTCGGATCCACGTTTATTTAAATGATAACCATGAGTCATTGCTGTCCATTTCAGTATCAACAAACTGACTTAATGTGGTTTCTTGCTTTTCGCCAATTTCAGCTCTGGTGCTTTATCATGCACGTATCTGTGTGAGTCTGTAATTTTGTAGGTGTTTGTACAAGGCTGCTTGCTATGCCTCCGCAGTTGGCCCGTGCATGTTCACACACAATGCTGTGCGAGCAGGACACGCAGAAGATATTTACTCAGCAGCTGTAGCCTGGCTACAGGCTCCATCTGTCCTTGAGAATATGGCTATCAGTTTCCTCAAGTGTAGGAAGTATCAAGATGTGTCATTATGTGCTTGCAGAGAAATCTTTCAACATGTGTGTGTGTGTGTCCTTTGTGCATATTAATGGGGTTTCAGTACATTTGAGGAAGGAGGACACATAATGGGTTTTATTTTCATGACTATAGCAGATAAGGGAAAAAAACAACAACAGTGCATTAGATTGATAGATGTCCTCTGGTGTAGGTGGTCATGTGAGATGAGCAGACCATTGCACATGGAAAGAGTCATTAGATTTGAATGAATTTATTTTTAAAAACACAATGATATCAGCTATTTATGTCTATGCATTTAACAACAGATTTGTTATACATACAGATTTTATACAGATTTCCGTAAAAATAAACCACCTGGAAAACAGCCCTGACTGGAGTTCATGCCAAATGTGTAGTTTGCGTTATTAGCAATAAAACTGAATGTTATTTGGTTACCGCACAATCATTTTTAGGGATGGGAATCACCACGGAGCAGCCGATGCAATGTTATCACGATACCTAGGTGGCGATTCGAAAATATTTGCGATTTTTAGTAGTATCTCAAAATTATAAATATTTTGAGATACAAAATTTTTTTATTTAGATTTTGTTACAGTTATGCACAAGCTTAACAAATAATTAGCTTCTACTACATGGGATGCTGTGCTGCCTGCCTGGAAATGTGTAAATAGGTTAAAGTATATCTGCTGAAGGATTATAAAGCAACATTTTATTGCAGACATACAGTATATAAATTCAAAATCAATTGAAAAAACAAAAGAATCGTGATACATACAGTAGTTGAATAGATTTTTTCAAAATCTCTAATAATTATGTCTGACTGCGTTATAAGCAAACTTGAAAGACAAGCATCTCTAAAAAACATAATTTCTTAAAATAGCTTCATAAAGCCCAGTGCCGGAGAGAATTATCTAGCTAAACAGTTTCACATGAGCACCAGTGGTTTCAGAATTTTGAATTTTGAAGTTTTATATATCTTGGCACAAAATTCAAACAAAGCAAGTTGTTTAAGGAGCGTAGTTGATAATTGTAAAATGCAGTTGAAGAAAGAGGCAAGTGCATGGAAAACTACAATCTAAATAAGTTATTACACCACCTGAAAATTCAAGTTTTTGTGAAATGTGAATGTTTATGAATCAAAATGATAAGGTTAAAGCCAGTTCCATTTTTTGGACAGATCGGATTTGCATGTCATAAATGTTAACAATCATAATTACAAGGGATTTTCATCTGTCTCTAATGTCATCTGTCCACTATCTGGGTTAAAACATGTCATATTTGTGCATCCACTTATTCATTTTAAACAATGGATGCTGTTTTTGTAAAAATATGTTTGCGATTTTGCTCTGGAGGACGGCAAGCGGTTATTCGGCCGTACTTGTTGCGGTCCAGAGGAAGGAAGAAAGCCAGATGTTTTATCTCCACACTGCTGACATGCTGACTGACATCAGCACCCTACGCATGCACAAAGGCAAACTTTTGCATGAATTCCAATCTGCCCATTCTCATTCAGGTCACATGACCGTGAAGTGGATTTATATCCAATCTAGGACCACATACAAAAGTGACTCAGTACCAATCTAGAAAAAAATCTAATTTGTGTGTTCAGACAGGTCTAAAAAATCTGATCTGTGCCAGATTAGGGTAAAAAAATCTGAATTTAGTTACTTCAGGCAGGTAATGTGAAACACTTTACACTGATTATAAAAATCTTAAAAATTGTAAACTACAAATTTACAATCCGGAAAAAAAAATCTATATCGGAAGCCTAATCCTTTATCATAATCATGAAGACAGGCAAAATTCAAAACCAGGACGTATAACAAGGAAGAATGAAAAATAGGAAAATCACCCGATAACATGAACAAGACAGACACAGAGGGGATAAAATAGATAAACCTATTTAACCCAGAAAACAATGGAAACAATCAGAAAAACACATCAATTACAGAGCGGGGTGAAAGTGAGACCAGAATCATAACAGATCCTTGTGGCTAGACACAAGCATTTGACATAAACCCAAAATGAAACATGAGAAATGATCTCATAGTGCTCTAAAAGGCATGCTGCACTAATCGGGGGAATCCATAACAATAATTCGACTTGTATTCAAATGCACTGGTACAGTACTGCTAATATTATACAAATCGGCTGGATAATATGATACAGTAATATTATTATGTATTTATGCGGATACAAAAATAGTAGGACAGTCATTTATTTTACAGTGTATTTAGAATGTTAACAGAAAAGTGTGTTTGTTACTTAAATATGTTTCATAAAAGCTTCCTGTTTCGAGTATGTTATGTTTGGCCAGTATTCGGCTGATGATGCCTATTTATATTGATGCAGAGTGATATAAATGATTAGTATCCATAATATCAGGTGTTTAAAAAATTGCCCATCCATTATAAGACTGTGCCTAAAGACAAAAACAAATCCTGCACTAATCATGCATCAGTGCAGGAGGTGTTAATGCACACGCTGTCTTGGACCAAAAATAGATTTTAAATTCCAACTACCATGTCATATTTTGAATGTCACACCCCCTTTTTTACACTGTTACACAAATGTCAGCCCATTCCTTTCTGACCAGAACAAAAATAGCAACAGAGAACAAACACAAATAAAAATAGCACCGTGACAGCATTAACAAACATAATGGCAGTCAGTGTTTTTATTCCTCAAAATGTCTGCCATCACCAAAGGAAAAAAATGAAAGATAACTACATTATGAAAGCTTCTAATATATGCTTTTTTGCAACAGTGGTGCGCCAAATGTATTCATAGTCTAATTGAAAGCTCCATATTTTGCTATTCTTTTAACAAAAGTCTCAGAGCTCACCCAATGTGTGTGTGTGTTACTGCTCCAGCTGAAATACTCCTCAGATAATGGAATTTTCATTCCTCAAACTCTATCTCTGTCACTCCTCCTCCAAACACGCTGTTTCAGTGTCTATGTGAAAGGGCTAATGCCGAGCCATTCCCTAGAAGTGAACTGTACAACAAGCTGGGGAAGGGGTATCTTCTTTTATGAGGTAACATTATGGGGAAAATCTATTTGGCTTGTTCAAAAATGAAGAGGAAAAATATTTTCTTATGTTTTCCACATATACCAGAGACCAATCTAAATGTTTAAAAAAATCAAAGAGTGGATTTGCCATTATAGGTCCCCTTTAAGTCTGATCGTCTCTAGCTCTTCCAGTCAAAACCCTGCTGTGATTCGTTTTCACATCATATGCACGTTCCATTTATCGCCCTTACCCTTTTTTTTCTCTCTCCTTTTAGATTTTCCGCCGTGCAGACAAAAATGGTAAGTCTGACTCCATTATTAAAAGAAACCTATAGAAAAATGACTGATTTTCTTTGACATTGCAAAATAATATTTTGAGTAACTTTGCTTTTATAGTTTATTTCAGTGCCACATTCTTACAGCAGTTTGTATAAAAAATACTGTTAGACTCAGTTTAGATGCAAAGTATTACAAAAAAGCTAAACCATATTGGCTTTTGGTCACTTTTCATGTTCTCTTTTGTTAAACTTTGTTTAATAATTTTCATAAATATATTTGGGAGATACAGGCTGATTCATGAATAAAAACATTTATTGTAAAAAAGGCTGATTTACCACTTTAGAGCGTCTCAGGGAGTTTACATGTCAGTGCCATCTGTCAGTACTTTGATTAACTAGCTAACTAATATTCAAAGAGGAGAAAGGTTTTGGGCTGAAATTTAAAACTAAGGCTATTTTTGGAGCATGTCAAGCAAAAAACTGCTACTAAGTAGTGCACGAGTAAGCACTGATCTAGCTTGTGAACTCACTTGAGATTAGTAAAGGGAAACCTATGCAATGCTATATAAATGAATGTTTACTAATTACATTTAATGCATGTACAGCATTATTGTACAGGGAGATAAAAAAATGTTAAGACACAGTATGTTTATTACATTTGAAGACTTTTTCATTGTAAAGAAAAGAATAAGGAGAAAGAATAAGAGAGACGGAAGAAATTACATGCTGTCCAAACAAATCAGGAAGGAGTGGAGTCGCCGAGCTGAGCCGTCATCGCACAAATGATAATCGCCGCTCCCCAAAATGACAATTACCTCTCTACTTCAATCATCCCTCCATCAGAGCAGGAGAGAGAGGATGATGAGAGGATGTGTGAGTCAGACAGATGATGTGTAAACGATTTTAACTCACCGACTTTACGCCTTTCATTAAACATAGACGGGTAGCAAGTGGCCGATTGGTTACTGATAAATGGCGGTCAGAACAGACACTCTACATTTTTATTGTATTGCTGTGTGAAGGGGTGGGTGCAGGTTGGAGAAGCCTTGGTTTAGAGAACGTGGCTGAGGAGTGCAACCAGAGCCCTTTAACTTAACTCTTGATTTGACTGCTGAAAGCGGGGACAAATTTGCTTGAGTAAATGGATAAAACTGGTAACTGGCAAAAATGAATGAATGAATGAATAAACAAACAAACAAATCAATCAATCAATAACTATAGATAGTGTACTTTCTAGCTTTGCATATTACTGGAATTTGTGTTTTACCTAAACTTAATTTAAGGTTATTTTCACACATATATTTCTTCAATTCTGTGTAAAATTCAGGGTGAAATCAAACAAAAACACTATAAAAGATAATACAGTATATACAAAATAAATATCCCATTAATAAAATGACTAAATGAATGAAATTATCATAAATTGGTTCTAAAAACATGATTTAAATTTGATAAAAGTTGAAAAAGGTCCTATTGTAAAAGAATACGCAGACCCCAGTGTGTTTACAGCATCAGTGTGGGGTGCCTAGAAATGAATTATTAGTACTGTAGATATGGAGCCTGATCATATAGTGACAAACAGCAAAATGCTTAAATCCACTCTATATTTGATCAGAAGCCAGTGTATAGATGCTGTAACTGGTAAATTAACTGGTGACTCTTGTTCTTATACCAGTAAGAAGACGAGCAGCGGTATTTTGTCCAATTTGCAGGCGGGAAATCAAAAAAAAGAACAACAAAAAAAGAAACCCCGGCGGTAGTTATCTTCAAATGAACATGAGTGTGGACTGCATGGTGTCATGTGTAAAAGAGATCCTCTCCAGAGGCCCAGTGGCAAATAACATGTTTTTTCTATTTTTCATATGACTTTCATAAGTGATTAGAAAAGCAGTCCGGTAGATTACTCATTCACTCACTCATCGTCTATACAGTTTTATCCTGTATAAAGCGTTGCAGGAGGCCTGGAGCCTATTCCAAGAGACTTAGGGCACAAGGTGTGTAGCCTAACCTCCATATCTTTGGACTGTGGGAGGAAACCAGAGTACCCATATGTGGGAAAGTGCGAAATAGACTAAAATGTTCAAAACACTGAATACAAAGCACATTAAGAACTGCTTGGACTGTTTACAAACTCAGCACAGTGGGAATCAAAGCTGTGGAATTGCACATGCAGTGCAAGAAGCATGACAAACACACAGCATTTATCTTTACTGTTTCACTTCTTCCATCTCAGTACCACAGAACATTGCTACATCTCAGAAACCAGCATCAGCAACAGCATTTGACTCCACATCTAAGCAGATTGCTCTAACCATGCCAGTAAAGGAATTTTTAGAGCCATGGTGTCAGACTTGAGATCAATTATATCTTTGCATGTGTTAAAGACAAATAAGTGTACACTGCTAGATTTGGACTGGAGCCTTTTGTCATTTAACTCGGATGTCGACAAGGATGTCAAAAGCCTCAATGACCCAAGAAAAACCGTTCATATACAGTGAAACCTTGGATTACAAGCATAAGTCTGCTCATATTTCAAAACACTCATAAACCAAATTTAATTTGCCCATAAGAAATAATGGAAACTCAAATAATTCGTTCCACAGCCCAAAAAAATAAAAACATAAAAATAATTAACACAAAATATAAAATAAGAATAAAACAAATTAACCTGCACTTTACCTTTAAAAAAAAAGTAAAAATAAATCCTGACAGATAAGTGTTTCTGTTTGTGCGCCAGGCACTGTGTATGTGTGTGTGTGTGTGTGTGAATCTAAAGTAAGCTCCCCTCTCCCCCTTCTCGATTTACACAGTTACCCTTCCTCCACTCTTTTCACACACTTGCGCGCACACAACGCAAACACTGTTTAATCGGAAAAATAAACAAGAATTCTCCCTAATGACACTCGATTGAGCGACACACTAACGGAATCACTGCTGTAAAGTAAAAATAAAACAAATTTACCTACACTTTACCTTTGAAAAGAATGCGACAGAGCAGAGTTTCTGTGTAGAGCAGAGAGAAAGAGTGTGTGTGTGTGTCTGTGAAGGCGAAAGTAGGAGGGGTCTGTGTGTGTGTGTGTGTGTGTGGCACGGTGTCCAATGACGTGCATGCACACAGACATAAAGAGCAGGCTGATACAGAGAGAGAAAATGGATCTTTAACCTCTCTAATGAGACTTGCTTTTGGTTTACACGAAAAAAAAAGAAAGAAAATCAGTCTAACAAAAACATATCTGTATGCCAGAAAAGAAAGCAGTATATTATGTAAAAGACAACTTTTCAGAAAAAGAAAGGCTTGTGGGTTTTGCATGCATGAAAAAAAGAAGCAGATATAACAAAGTCATTAGAAGCACTTCGGCTAGTTCTGTAGGATGTTCAGTAAGACTAAGCAGCTAATTTCCTTATACAACTGCACACACTGTTGTCACACAAATTATTAACTTTGTTTCATTAGTTACTGTCTGTTGCTTTTTATAGTATTCTTTTGAATGTAAAAACTTTTTTTTGAAGACATCCTTACTCTAGTTACTTGCAGGTGTCTAAGACTTTTGCACAGTACTGAATTTTCCATGCTGCTTATCCTGTGATCCAACTCATCGCAGGGCACAAGCATGCAATCTTTCACTATAAGCAGTTTGGAAACCTGAGTACACGAAGGAAACTCAGCGACCACGGAAAGGGCATGCAAACTTCATGCATACAGACTAGAGCACAGATTTGAATTTGCGACCCCGAAGGTGTGAGCCAATAGTGCTACCTTCGAACCATGAACCACGAACAGCAACAGTGAACTAACAAAATGAAACATCCAGACCTACATGAGGATCACAACCTGGGGTTGCAGTATACTGTAGGTTGCATCATCATAAATCAAACACACTGAAAAAGTGGTACAAAGAAAAATGTTGTCAGAAGAGTGGGAGACCAAGGCCACACCGAAAGTGTGAAAGAGAATGGGAAACATTACATTTTCAGTTAAGAGACATTAAAATAATTTTTGTGTCAAACCTTACAAATGCTAATTTAAAGTATTTTTGTATAAATCACCTTATTGGCATTTAATACAGTCATAAACAGGCAGATTCCAAGGGGAATGATGAAAGATAAAATATTGGTATAGAGTGATTGGCTGGTTATAGAACTTACCCACATGGGGTTAACTGTGAATCCAGCTCTCCTACTGTATGTGCATAACTTTTTTCGATCACTATCAGCTATTTTACTGAGGCATACTACTGTATATAAAAAGGTTAGTTCTGCTGGCCTGTCAAATGATAAAAATCATGCATGTCTGATGGTTTCATGGACATGATGTCCTTTAGTTCTGTTCAGAAGGCTAAAGATAATAAGCTTTGATAGAGAACAAAAGAGAAAGAGAGAGATATATTAAGTATCTCTCTCTCTCTCTCTCTATTTGCAGCAGTTTCTATGCATAATTGGAGTGTTTTCTTAGGAAAAAAGTTTTGCCTGTAACTTACGAAACTGCCGTGAGGACCGAAATGCACAAATTAAGCACTGATTTTGTTTAAATCATAAAACTCCCTTGCTCTGAAATTCAGAGGCAACATTCCAAGGTGCATGGAATCAGGTTACAGTTTGAAATGTCAGTGTGGGCGGTTTCTTCATCTCCTTTCTTTAAATTAGGCCTAAAGAAATACAACGCTGTTAAGGACCTTGGTAAAAAAACTATTTAGGTGTTGAGAAACTACACTCATCACAGCCATAACATTACAATGCAAAAATTGATGTTCAGTATTGTGTAGGTTCCACTTGTGTTCCCTGGGCAGGTCTCGTCTCACAGGGAATGACTCCACAAGACCTTGGGGGTGTGCTGTGCTTTCTGGCACCAGAACATGGGCAGCAGATCCTTTGGGTTCTGTGGGTTGCTGGGTGAAGCATCATGGATCAGACTCGTTTGTCCTGATCATACCATGGGTGTTTGATTGGATAGGGATCTGAGGAATTTGAAGGCCAGGTCAGTGGCTTTGGGCTCTTTGCCTGTTGGACGCCATGCACGGTGGGCTGTGGTGCACTGGGTGTTCTAGTGTCTTTCTATCGTGGCCAGCATTTTTTTGTCATTTCTGCTGCATTGGCTATTCTGTGAGATCAGGCTAGACAGGTTGGTCCCCATGGGCACGGGTGAACCTTGATGCTTATGATCCTGTCACCAGTTTACTGTTATATACAGTAAGTGATAATCAGTGTTAATGTATTGCATGTTACGTGGTGTTAATGTTAAGGCTGATAGATGTATGTGATTTAACTTTGCTTATACATTGACCTGTTGTCAAACCCAGTCATATATCATGAACACATACATGAATAAGAGTTATAATACAAAATATATTTTTATTATGCTAACACTTTTTTAGCTAATTCTGTATGCATTTATCTAAGTACAAAACACAGTAACAAATCATGAATCCTTTCATAAATGTTAATTAACTGTTCCCTAAAAAAAAATCATTAGGTACACATTCACGATTAAATGTTTTACAAGGGGCGTTCAAGTTAACCCGGGACTTTTGTTGAAATTTCTCATGAATAAAGATGCAAAACGATTAACATTTGAAAGAAGACTTTGAGCATAGTACGGTGATAAGACTCTTCGCTGCAGTAAAACATTTGAATGGTATAAGTGAGAATGAGAAGTAAAGGTAGTTTTTACTCCTATAACTCTGTTCTGTTATTATGCACAATCAAAAGTCCCAGTTTGACTTGAACACCCATTGTACTTTGTTAAATAACAAAATAACAATCTTTAACAGTCTTTTTTTATTCATTACAAGTCTGTGTGTATGGGCCGTTACTACAGTATAAACAATAATGCATAAGAATGAATGCATTAATGTAAATCTATCATTCAAGTTATAACCAGTGGTGTTATACAGAAATAATGCTCCTCCTGACCATTGAATGGACCTCCTGACCTTTCAGATTTAAGCTATTACCTGTGCTGTGTTAATCTCTTCCAATCCATTTACTTGTTTAAACACAAGGGTCATTATCTAATAAGAATGCGATATATGCATTGTCTTTATATTTTTCTAGCACTTTTTTTTTTGGTCTCAGGTTTTTAATGAGACATGTTTTAATGAGATCTGCTCAGATGCTGACTTAATCTGATAAATCTGTTGGCCAGACATCTTAGTAGGACCAGTCTTCCTGGCCATTCTGTCGGCAGATCTGGAGATACATATCAGGTTGCACTCTATAGCCTTCCATGTGTAAAACATTTCATAAATATGCACCTATTTTGGAGTTTAGACTATATCTAATTTATTAATTTAAACTTAATCTGTAACTGTTAGTGACAGTTTAATATAGCAGAGCTTACATTATTTTCTGCATTGTGCTTTGGTTATTCACTTAAAGGAGTAATAAAAGGCTGGACTAATAACAACAACAACAACAACATAATTACAGGTTTAAGTTGCAGGAGAATTACTTCCAGTTTGTGCACAAGAGTTGAGAAGTGCAGCAGCAGTGAGAAGTTGAGCTCAGGGCTGAATAATTAGGTGAGTACAGAAATAAACTTAAAATCAAATCTGTATGCTTATTTTTTATTATCAGGTAATATTCGCCAAAACAAAGAATAATCGTCGCTAAAACAAGTTTGTTTTTAGATAATGCCCGTACTTGGTAAATTAAAGATTTAGTCTGAAAAAATAGCTAATTCGAGAGGTCTGGGTGCTTTGGGGATGAGCGACGAGAGAAGAGCAGAGGAGATTAATGGGTGTTGCAAGAACACAGCAGAATGAATCTGGAAATAGGCAGCGTGAACAGAAGAAGGGATAAAGACCAGGGCAGATGGGTGGGATAGGCAGATCTGATCTGAGATTTGAAAGCTCCATATACACTGATTATCCTTTTGTGAATACACTAAAGCTTGATGAATGCTTCAGACTTATATCTGAGGTGTTTTCATTCTGGCGTTGAGTGGCTATTTTCACTGGTTAAAAAACTGGTTAATTCAAGGATTACTTCAACGGCGCTTCGGTAATTCTAACATCCTTATGTGATAATGTAGTAAACAAAATGGTTCTCTATATAATATAATCTTATTCACCTTACAGTTTTTCTCAGTTTCTTTAACACACTTTACTAAATATTACTGCCCAAACGTATATCCAATATCAACACCTCATTATTCACTGTTCCATTTATACCGAGCTTTGGTGAATAGTAACAACAAAGAGAGAGAGAGAGAGACTACACGTAAAATGTTGTTTCATGATGTCTGGGTGGGCGGGGGTGCGGGGAGGGTGTCACATGACTTCATCCACATCACAAAAGATGTTCGTCCTGCCAAGGCAGCAAGGGAAACAGCTATGCTCAGAATGTCTCATAGATAAATAATATTCACATGACCATGTTTCCATGTGTGCAATCGCCGATTCTTCCGGTCATCATTTGCAGTCGTGCAAAATCATTCAATTCAATTCAATTCAATTTTATTTATACGTATAGCGCTTTTAACAATGGTCATTGTCTCAAAGCAGCTCCACAAAAATGTAAAGAAAATTTATGGAATAAAATTTATGTGTATGTGTGAGAAAAATGTGTCTAGATAATAATGAGATTGTCCCTGATGAACAAGCCGGGGTGATGGCGACAGTGGCAAAGAAAAACTCCCTGAGATGGCAATAGGAAGAAACTTTGAGAGGAATCAGACTCAACAGGGAACCCATCCTCATCCTACACCCGAATCATGCCCTGTTATTGTCTCCAAGGACCTCGTTCAGGGCCTAGTCTGCTCCGAAAGCCTCGCTGAGGCCCCAACCTGCACTGAAGACCTCTATTCATTTAGACTTCCTCTACCCTTCACCATGTGCCAGATAAACCCCCCCATTCCAGGTGTCCCAGACCAAGCCTTTGCTCTCACGCCTACTGAATACGTCCACTCACCTAACTCCTCCTCCCCAACTTTTCAATGGCAGCAAAGCTTTCATCGTGTGCTGGCTCTGGTAGGCCCAACAACATTCAGAGGCACCGGCCAGAACGCCAGGTGGCACCCGTAGGGATGGGGGGCAACGTCATGCGCCACCAGATCGACCCTGTGCCCACATCAAGCTTTATCCCAGACCCAGCGCCCGTGCCAGAGAGCCGCTCAAACTTAGTGACCGTGCCAAGCTCCTGTCCAGACCCAGCATCCGTGCCAAGATCCTGCCCAGACACAGTGCCCATCCCAAACTCCTGCCCAAACACCAGGGCCCGTGCCAAACTCCTGACCAGACCCCATGCCAAGAATCAACTTAGACCCAGTGTCCATGTCACAACAGGGTGGAGTGTCTGCCCCGGACCTCCTGTTAGGCATAAGGAACAGCGCCTAAAGGGGGACTCCCTGGTCACTGAGGGCGATGTCAATACCCGGAAACACAATCTATAATGCCAGGTGATGTCTGTGTGTGTGTGTGTGTGTGTGTGTGTGTGTGTGTGTGGAGGGGGGTGGGGGGTGGGGGGATTGGTACTGTCACGGTATGCCAGGTCACGCCCATGTCTCAAGACACTTCACTCCACTCTTTCCCTTATGCTGCCTCATTCTCACTATGGACTATTGAACTATGTTCTCTATTTCAGCTTATCACATATGCCTATTTAACTCACCATCAAACAACCATTTTCTGTCAAATTATTGCATGCATCATCATCAGCACATCACAAGCTTTTGGTGAGATTTAAACTGTGTGATAAGTGAATAGACCTTTATTTTTTTATTTAAATCAAAACTTAAATAAAAAACTTGAAATAGTTTATATTTTTATGTTTTTATTTTGTTGTAAGTCCTTGATCAGGGCTAACCGAACACTAACCTGTAGAGGAACAAAAAAATCTCCTTTATTTACTACAAATATTGAGGAGAAAAAGGGAAGGGGAGGTAAGAGTCTGCAAGGAAGGTGCAGAGAAAGTGTTTGGTGGAGAAAACATTCTGAACCTGATTGACCAGCTCATTTAGCTCTAGGTGCTGGGATGGTGTGGGCTCCTTTCCATGTTGGACCCACTCGCGACCGCATGGCTCAGGAAAAAGAGAGACAAGAGCTGAAATGTCTGGCAGTAGTTCTATCCTCCTTTTTAACAGAGTAATATTATAAAGCTATGTACTTTTTCTTTTACTCAGCTGTTGTAGTTTGTAATTCACTGGCCACAATGGTGTAGGGACTTGCCTTCAGGCCAGGAATTTACAGTTTGTGCTGGGCACCAGTAGCAGCATTATCACCCAGTTAGAACTCTCAGGGCTGTGCAGGCTGGTTGTGCAGTGGTACCTTGGCATACGAACGTCCCACCTTAAGAAGTTTTGCCTTAAGAACTTAAATTTTGCATGAGATTTACCTTGACATTGAAAGCATTTTCGGCATATGAGGGAACGAATTGAGAAGACTTCCATTCATGTCAGTGGAAAGCCAAGCGATACATAACGTTAACATATTTTAATATGTTTATTTATTTTTATACATATTTTTGTTTTGTGCAAGATTTAGTGAAGACAACACCATGGGGCCCATGAATGTTAACAAGTATGGTAGCAAGGAACATGCACCTTAATGTTTATTTTGCTTTGCAGCTCACCTCTTCTTTCCATGCAAATATACAGGAGCCCCCATGGATTATAAAATATGTTGCAGGCCCGATTTGACCACCATCCTTAGCCTCTCCCTTTTTTCCCCATACCTGGTCCCAGCAGTTTTTCAGCTATCTTCTTGCTGTAGCTGGACTACAGAAATAAACTGAATTGAGTCAGAATGAAGGTTTATCTTACTTTTAGCCTCCACATCATTGCAATCTTTTAGGTTTGGGTTTAGTGGGCATGGGCTTATTTCAGAAGCTCCAGCAGAGGAGGGCACAGCTCTGTTTCTCATTGCAGATGCAGGATGAAAAGAGGAGTGTTTCTTTCCAGCATTCTTTTCTTCCCGTGGTTGAGAGTGAGCGTGTTTCTGGCTGAGTGAGTAACTTCCTGGGCTGTTAAGATCTCTGGCTGTAACTACCAGCATAGAATTCAGTAAAGGGGTCAGGATTGCGCTCCACACCTGCTCCTGCAATACTTTTTTCTCTGTGGTCCTCTTGAATGCTTGGAGGTATGACTCTTTGTTGTTCTGCGACGTGAGCTTGCTGAGGAGCCGATGGGCCTTCCTATGAGGGTTTGGTGATTAAACTACATCTCCACAGTGTTGCTGTAGCCTAGTGAGCTCAGCCATTGTTGCTTGGAGCACTTGAGTTAGCTGCTACAGAATTCCTTCTGTTGGCTGCTGGCCTGGAGCAGGTGGCTGAGGAACTGCCCTAGGGTTGGTTGCGCCCTGAGTCTGTGTTGGATGCCCACATAGTGCCCACCAAACACAGACACCAGAAGATGTATGTGGAGGAGCAAAAGTGCTCTTTTATTTAACACGAAAAGTGTGGAGGAAAAGGGGAGGTCAGAGTCAGTGAAGAAGGTGCAGAAGGTACCGTTTATTGGCTTTTGAAGTTGGCAGCAGATTTCCTGAACTAGGGGATGGTCGCTGCTGGTGGAGGCCGAAGACGAGGAACCAGAGGCAGCCTGTCCTGTGTGAGAGAGTTTTCAGCACAGCTGGACTCTGGAAGTGTAGAGAGACAAAACAAAATATAGTCAAATAATGAGTTTCACCAAACTGATGCATGGTTGGTATTTTATGGACAGCTGATGACAGTGTTGTCATCAGCTGTCTATAAAAGTGGTGGAGAATGACGCACTGCCAGGCCTGGCAGTTTGAGGCGCCCTGCCCTTCGTGAAAGAGCTGAGGAGCTGGCCGTGGTGCTGAAGGGTTTCCTTGTTTTTGTTTTCCCAGTCGAGTAGAAGCATTCACATGGTAAGAAGTGCTGACTGTAGGCCCACTGTCCAAATGTATTCAGCATGCACACACACACACACACACACACACACACACACATACAAACACACTGCTCATTGTGCTGGTAATCTCAGCCATAGGTCTCTCTTTCTCTGTAAATACAAATTCTTACCAGTACTACTGTATGTAGCCAAAGGAAACGAGAATGAATCATGGAGGTGGTGGACAGCCCAGTAAATCTTGTAAGATTCTTTTTCTTATTTCCACTCATTTTATTTTAGAATATCAGCGATGTTAACTTTCGTGTTGTAGTGGAAAATCTTATATGTTTAACTGAGAATTGCTGGATCTCAGAAGAACTGAAAGAAAAACTCAATGTGATGAATTAACTCAGTTTTATACTTGTCAACATGGAGAAAACACCATAGCAAGTCAGTGTCTTAGTAAGTACAATTCTCATCAATAGTATGGACCCACCTTTTAATTCATTACTATTTGTTTAGTTAATTATTTTCTACATTCTTGAACAATACTGAGGATTTCAAAACAATGAAACATATGTACGTAACTAAGTAACAACAACAGTCAATGGATATTTTATTTTATTTGACCAGTACTTGCAAAAACAGTATTGTCACATAGATTTGCTAAACCAATCAAGCACCATAATGAGATGGCCTCTTATGAAGACCATCCAGGGTCCACCCTTTTCTGGTTTTAGGCCAAAATAATATAAAATGGAATGCTAGTCTGCTATATAGGATGTACAATCACTTGTTCCGCACACCAAGTAGTGCCCTTGATTAGGGGTTAGAGAGGGATTGGAACTCAGAAGCAGTTATTAAGTAGTAAGTGTTGTTTAAGATGACATAACATTATCTGATGTGTTTTCTTGCTCAAAGTGCATTCGTGACAGACCTTGAATGTGGGTTTTCACAAGCAGTTGTTTTTTCCTCAAAACTGCAGACTGTTCTGACCTACTTTGACTCATGCTGCAACTGACAGCTAGTGCAGTTAACAAATGTTTGGGGACATCTGGGATGTGGAGTGATGCATATTGTTAAACATCCCAGTGCTGTGACTGCCTGTTATCACCGGTCATTGAATGCCTCCCCACAAATCAAATTACTCAGTCAGAACTACTTGTTGTAAAAATTTACTATTGTAATGTTTTAAAATTTGTACCCTTCTTTTAATTACAGTGAAACCTTGGATTATTTGTTCCGGAAGCGTGCTTGTATTTCAAAACACTCGCATATAAAAGCGAATTTCCCCCAAAAGAAATAATGAAAACTCCAATTATTCATTCCACAACCCAAAAAAAAAAATAATCCAAAAATATATAATATGTATGTAAGTTGTGTGTGTGAATGTAAGAGGAAGAGTGACGAGGAGGCACACACTAATGACACTAATGAATGAGTGTCTAATGACACTCGTGCGTGCGGACACAACCACTAACAGAATCAGTGCTTTTTGACAGAGAGAGAGAGAGAGAAACGGATCTTAAACAAGGAAGATCTCTGCAAAACACACACACAAATTAAAGATGCTTTGTGTGGATACACGGTCACAGTATTATAGTAAACAATACATGCGCGCACAGATGTTGACTATACGAGTGGCGCATATGCACTATGACCGCGCATGGGAGATGATTACACACAATTCTGCAGCACAGGAGAAAAAGGAAATTTATTTAAAAATTTTGCTCATCTTGTGAAATGCTTGCAATCTGAGGTTCCAATATACAGTACACACAAAACACACACACCAAAAAAAGT
>JAOVVB010000016.1:9587848-9598390 GCA_028570985.1 Heterobranchus longifilis
ACAACCACCTAGTAATGCATTACAATAGTCCAGTCTGGAGGTCATGAATGCATGAACTAGCTTTTCTGCATCAGATATGGATAAAATGTTCCTAAGCTTGGCAATATTTCTAAGGTGGAAAGAGGCTGCTTTTGTAATATTGGAAATATGATTTTCAAAGAACAGGTTACTGTCTAATATTACACTCAGGTCTTTCACTGTCGAGGTAATAGTACATCCTTCTAAACGCAAGCTGAATTGTGAAAGCTGTTGTGTACTGGTTTTTGGGCCAATAAGTTATGTCTTATCTGAATTTAGTAAAAAGGAACGTTATTTGTCATTCAATCTTTTATATCCTGGGTACTGTTACTTGATCAGGAAGACTTTTATAGCAGCTAGGTCTATTTAATTATATGATACAGTAAGTGCACTTATTTCAGAGTTAAAATACATTACTGTTTACTGTTAAATAGATACATACATACTGTTTCTCCATAAAGTACTTTGAAGTGAAGTATTACTATTTGTTCTGACGTCTCTCATCCTGCATCCATGGCCAAAAACGTGATCAGTCTTAGTGGCTTTAATGTGTTATTTCTTTTAAGAACAGAATTGAAGCATATTGAAGCTTTTCTTGTTTGTTCCTGTTCTAGTGTCTGTGGAGTAGAGAACAATCTGGAAACCCAGTTTAGTGATGAATCAGTTCAGGCTTTATTCTTTCTTTAAATAAATGTTATTGGATTTCTTTCCTATTGATCGTTCAAGCAAGAAGACAGGCTGGATACCATATGAACAAACCCTGTATAAGCCAATGTAATGTTCTTTACGGAAAGTACGGTTTATTTAACAAGAGGTTGCTGTTGGTAATGAAGAAGGATTAGAGCAGTGCTGTTCTAGCATGGTGAAAGCATCACAAACCTTGGATGCCTTCCAACACTGTCATTAGCACACACCTGTTGACGGTGTCTGATGATTTCCCATTGGGGAATTCCCGTGGCGACTTGTGGTTGATTTGCTCAAATGAAATTTGTTAGCTGAGCTCTTAGGGATTAAATCAAACATAGCAAGTTTAGATTTTAGCAGCAGTAATCTTATTCGATTACGTTTTGTGTCACCAGCTACTTCGGTGAGACATGCAAGCTGACACGCCAATACTCTGTTCTCATAAATAGTTTGCAAACTATTATAGGTGATGCTGCCTCACAGCTCCAGGCCCGGGTTCAATCTTGAGTTCAGCTTTTTGATTGTGTCTGAGTTTCAACATGTTTCTAGAGATGCACGATTCCAATCTCTGACCTGCCATTTCCAATATTTTGGAGGATTCCAATGTTTTTTCTTCGAGTGCATTAATGTAAATCTACAGTATCATTCATGTTATAACCAGAACAACCTGCGCTGTTATACAGAAATAATGCACATTTCCTGACCAATCAGATTTAAGACTTCAGCTGTGCTGCGTTGTAATGCTGTATTAATGTTTCCCAATACATTTACCTATTTTAACACAAAAGTCGTTATCTAATAAGAATGTGATTTTTAATTGCATTATAATTTTTTTTTAAAACTGTTAGCACTTTGTCTTGGGTTTTTAACGACATGTTTTGATGAGACCTGGTTATATGCTGACTAAATCTGACAGTGTTGTTGGCCAAGTTTCTTTAAAGAAAGTAAGCTTTATTTAACAAGAGGTTGCTGTTAGTATTGAAGAAGGATTACATCAGTGCTGTTTTAGCATGGTGAAAGCATCACAAACCTTGGATGCCTTCCAAAACTGTTATTAGCACACAACACCTGTTGACTGTGTCTGATAATTTCCCATTTTATTCATTTAAGGTTAAGTGTCTTTTTGTGATTTTGTGTCACTAGCTACTTCGTTGAGACATGCAAGCTGACACAACGTCATAACTCGATTCCTATAAATAGTTTGCAAACTAAGTGATGCTGCTTCACAGCTCCAATCCCTCGTTCAATCCTAAGCTCAGCTTTCTGAATGTGTCTGAATTTCACATGCTGTTAGTAGGGTTGCACCAATTGCAATGTTCTTGGACAGTTCCAATCTCTGACCTGCCATTTCCAATTTTTCTTTGTAAGAACTATAATTGACAGCATGCACAAACATCTTTGTAACTTTTCTTTAATTCAAGATTTAACTGTACTCCAAAACTCCACAAGGTTACAGGCTTTCTTTTCATGCAATCAGATAACAACAACAAAAAAAAAGCTTTAGGCTCCTGCACAGAGCTCTTTTGTTTAAATAAATTCTAACTGAAGATGAGGAGAGCGCTACCAGCCAGGGAGAGTGAAGACTAATGTGCTTTAATGTGCAAGTAATGTGCAAGTAATGTGCTTTATTTGAGACCCATGATGCCATTCAACTGCATCTTTAGTTGTCACCATATCCTTCTGGGTTTCCTGTGGGGTTTCCTCCCACCTTGTAACACATACATACAGTATAAAATGTTATGCATATTATGCATTCTCCCTTATGACACGGCTGATGCATAGAAATCTTGGTGGAAACTTTAGGAGAATTACCATCATGAAACACGAGGATGAGGTCTTTTGTTTAAACATTACAATGACTGCAATGAAGGCTAAATGACAATCATACATAGCTTTCTACTTCATTGGTCATATTGATATTTTTTTTTCTTTCTACAATGTAAAACAATGAGAAAGGCATCCAAAATATGCAATAATCTTCTTGGGACAGTTGATATTGAGATGTATCTGCCAATTATGTAAAGTAGCTCTGTAAAGCCTTCTCAATGCCTCTAATCTGGGGGTTCTGTAAATTAGTGATTTCTGAGGCTGGTGACTCTAAATGAACCTCTGCAGCAGAGGTAAGTTTTGGTCTTGCTTTCCTGGGATTGTCTTCATGAGAGATAGTTTCATCATGATGCTTGATGGGTTTTGCAAATGCACTTGACAATCCTGTTCTTGCAAGAACTGTTACAGAGCAGCTGACCTTCATGTCTTAAAGTAATAACTGACTGTTGTTGCTGTTGTTACTTAATTGCCATATGTGTTATTTCAAAGGTTTGAAAAAAAAATCTAGTATTTTTCTAAAACATAGAAAATAAATCCAAACTTTTGACTCTTATAGTTTTTTTTTCAACATTGTTTAATTTGATTGGATGCTTTGAACTGAAATGTGAATAAAAATGCTGATTTAAATAAATAAAATACATGGGAGCTCATGAGTCATTGGCTGGATAAAGAGAACAATAAACCTTGTTTGAGTATTTTGGTGGCCAAAAATGTATGCAAATGGAAAATTTTATGGAGTACAAGCATTCGATTTCAGTATCACTCAAAGTATAAATGCCCTCACAATAATACCTTATTTAATACCTTATTTAATACCTTATTATCATAGAAAAGTACAATTTAGAACGCCTAGTTTTGGTGCTGCTTTTAGAATAAGACACTCCAGTCCATTCAATTTTGCCTAATTAAGCCAGAGTGAGTTTGGAGAATTTTACTACTACTGGTAGTGTGTATACTGGTAGTGTGTATATCAAACACCATCCTACAGCCTGAAATGTGTAGTGAAGTGTAGTGAAATGGCGAAGTGAAGCTTTTGCACAGCACAAGAATTTTGCTTGACAGCACACCTGCTCTGCTGAGACCTCTTAGGCATGACCTTGCAGTAATGTTCCAGGAGACTGTGTCCTTGCTGGTAAGCACTTTCCTGTTTAGGTACTGTACTTACCTTTCACACCTCTGTGTGGGAGTCTGCCCTAACATTGTCAAAGATATCCCCATAGCACGGCCAAGCCCATACACAAGAACAATAAAGCAGAAAACCTCCAAATACTGCACATTGGTGGCTTCTTGTATCTATTTTTCTAAAGCCTTCCGTGATGCTACAGACATGTCAAGTGAGAAAAATGAGTCTGGTAGGCTCTTTTATTTCAGATAAGTGGATTTCCAGCCAAAGATATATGAGTTCTTTCTCTTTTTTCTTGGACTGTATACTGCAAATTGTCTTAGTTCCTTTTTCTTGATCCCTTCGAAGATGGGCATATGGAGGATGTGAAAGAGAAAGATGGAGTCCTTGAATTAAATCAGAAATAAATCAGAAGGGGAGCAGATTTAATATGCTGATTAGGGATGTCTTCTTGGGACCAGATGGCTGCCAAGTTTGTCCTTGAAATAACCAAGTAGAGGCAAAGTCTTGGATGTGGTTCTGACAGACCATAATAAGGACCTGTTCACCCTCCTGGGTAATTATAAGTCTGATCAGTTAGCCAGCATGTCAGTCTCCTGGAGTGTCTCTAAAGATTTTTCTCCTATTTTCAGGATCATTTCCCAGCTAATTTGAAAAGTTAGGTCTTGTCATTGTTTGCATTTTTGCACTAAGGTACTTTTCCCACAAAGAATATATGATATTACTATCTATTAATTAATTATTATATTATATTATATTATATTATATTATATTATATTATATTATATTATATTATATTATATTATATTATATTATATTATCAGTGATTAGTGTTTGGGAAACATGGTGTTCAGTGACTAGTGTTTGAGTTCAATGGTTATCAGTGATTGGTGTCTGGGAACAATGGTGAGCAGTGATTAGTTTTTGGGTTCAATGGTGATCATTTATTAGTGTTCTGGAAGAATGGTGATCTGTGATTAGTGTTTGGAAACAGTGGTGATTACTGACTAGGGCTTGGGAACAATGGTCATCAGTAATTGGTGTTTAGGTACAGCAGTGATCAGTGATTGGTTTTGGGGGACTATGAAGATTAGTGAATAGTGTTTGTTTCAATGGTGATTAGTGTTTGGGGAAAATGGTGATTAGTGTTTGTGAACAATGGTGATCAGTAACTAGTGTTTGGGAACAATGCTAATCAGTAATTAGTGGTTGGGAAACATGGTGATCAGTGATTGGTGTTTGGGAACAGTGTTGATTAGTGAGTAGGGTTTGGGAACAATGTTAAAAAAAACAATGTCAAAATATTGTTAGATATTTTTGTTGGGCTCTGTTGAAATAAAGATTCTAAACTAAGATATAAAAAAAGTCACAAAACCTAGCAACAACTTTTGTCACTATTTTACAGATTTTTTTTTTACTTATAGTTTTGGATGGGCAGTGAAGAAGGAATTAGTATTCAGGTTATGGGACCACCTTGCTTGGGTGTGACAATCATATTCGTTCTTCACTTGTTGCGATACTTCAAAGTTACTTTAATCTATGAGGAAGCCAGCATACAATGTGAATAAATGAGAAACCTTAAGCAAATTTATCATTACCAATTTATCAAGCATAGACACTGCATTGTAATAAATGTGAAAGTAATAAATGCAACCTGAGTCATCCTTTACTCAAGTAGACTTTGCTTTCGCATTTTTGAATGCATCCCACTTCTTTTTAAGCAGTGTTACAGTTAGATAACTTGGCTGAGATGAATTAGATTTCCTCTGCTCTGGCTCTGCATGTTGACTCAGTCGTACCTCTTCCTTGGAGTCTTCCTCCCAGCTGTCCCACCTAATTTATGACTAAAACTTTCCTAAACTCAAAGAAGGGAGTCAGAAAGGCCGGCCAGATCTAGGCAAGAAACTTAATACATCATTACATACTCTGCAGCTCAAGAAGTCTGTCTTCCATAGATTGAACTTCAAATCATTTCTTTTTTTTCCTTTTGTGCTCCAGTATTGAAGTGCAACATGCACTTGATGTTGGGTCACCATGATTGAGTAGCCCATTGCAGCTCTTGAACACAAAAAAAGTGGAAAAGAATTAATGAAAGTACCCAGAGGAGAGAGATGCTCAGTGTTCAGCCCTGCTGTGATTCAGGTCACATGTGGCATCATCAAGCTGTGCACTAAGGGCTCAAACTGATGATTTGATATTTGAGTTCTTCCAGTGTGTGTGCTGTGTCTGTTAGGCTCCATATGAGTGTAATTGATGGAGGATACTACGCAATCAGAACTTCAATGGTACAGAAACCAGTTGCTACCAGTGATTAGCGAAGTTATAAAAAATAAACATTTGTGTTACAATTATATCTGTTCATTATAGTCATGTTAAATGTGAATTTATTTGAAATATATAAAAAATAAACTATAGTCCTTAAATCTTTTTTTCCCCTCTTTGTCATAGATGATGGCAAGCTCTCCTTTGAGGAATTCAAGGCTTACTTTTCTGATGGGATTCTCACGACTGAAGAGCTTCAGGAGCTTTTCTACTCAATCGATGGGAGACAGACGAAGTATGTACAATCTGAAATGTATCCCTCATTTTAAATCTGCAATATCTACGAAATCCTTCATGTTCCCCTTAATTAATGCTTCCTGTGACAAGCTGTAGCCGAACTTGGCTTTACAGTCTTTCGTACAAGAAATAAATAATACAAAAAGATGAACACTGTCAAGGATAAAAAGCAAAAAAATCTTTCCAAAAGAGAAAGTTCTGTCTTTACAGTATAGTAGGTTTGACAGAACATATGAAAGGCTGAATTTTAATGCTAGAAAAAAAAATCACTCCGAAGTAGGACCACATGGAAACGGGTCCAATTTGGGTTTTTCATTGTATGATCAAAACACTTTGCAGACTCTTTTTATAAGGGCGCACAATCTGCAATCATGGCAACCAATTGCTTGGTAATTACTGTATTCAGAAATCTACACTCCCATAGTCCTGAAATAGAGATCTATTCCATGCTCAGCGTGCTCCTGGTTCTCTGGAGCAGAAACCCAACTCGCCTATCCTCATTAAAGCGTTAATCCAGACCTTAGACGTGCAGAGTCTGGTGCAATTTTTGACATGGTTAATATTCCTCCTTTGACGCATATTGTGGGGTCAGAATAAACTCCTTGCATCTTTGCTACCCAAAACGACATGCTTAGACTAGATGTTAGTAACTTTATACATTGTGATAAATGTCCCATGTATATGATTAAACAGAAACGTAGGACATGCTTAAATGATCTACACTACGTCTGTAAAGATCAATTAGCCATAACCTCATGTCATCTCCTGTATATAATGAAAGAGCACAGAGCTGTCCCATAGGAGTGCGTGATCGGTGACAAATCGCCATCACTCTGAGCAAACAAGGTCAAACGTGTGTCATTTCAAAGCATAGTGGTTTGGCTGCAACTTGTATGTGTGTGTTTGTGTTCACACTATTTAATTACTTATATCATTAAAGAGCCCTATTTTTGCTTTTAATTTAGCCCACTGAGTCTCACCTCTATTAAAATTCCATTACTGCCTCCAGGGAGCATTTGAGACAAGTCCAAGCAATTATTTAGTTCAAGCTTCTCTGCTTAAGATTACATTCTGTTTTGATGTGTAATTCGATCTGGCGTTTTTCACACGTATTTTAGACAAGTATATAATAGTGACTATTATCTCAAGTTTTCTTGTTAATTATGAACAGCTATACAAGTTACATACATGACATGCACTGCTTATATTTAAGTGCACTACAATATATCTGGCTTTTCATTATTGTGAAAAATATACTGTCACATCCATAAGTATTTGGACAGCGACAGAGTTTTCCGCTGTACACCACCACATTGGATCTGAAGTGAAGTAATTAAAATGCAATTGACTTTCTGCTTAAATTCAATGGGTTTTCAAAATTGCATTAATTGTTTAAAGATTTTCACAGTCTCAAAAGTAATTAGACAGTTGTCTGATGAGCAGTTTGATGGTTAGGCATGGACGGTTTCCTCATTAGTTCACAAGAAAATAAGGGGGATAAATGGTCTGAAACTGATTCCATGTTGCATCACTGTGCAAATACTAATGATGTGGACTGACAGACAGTTAAATCACTGTCATCATGATGGATGAGTCATTATAATCCAAAACTATGAATATGTCTAAACTACCAGCAACTGTTTCAACCAGAACAGTTAAAAATCACATTCTTTTTATTAAAAGTACCAATTTTACTACTTTCATTTTTCTGCTTTCCCTTTACAGCAACCTTGACACAGACAAGTTATCAGGTGGGTTTCAATCATTCCTCTCTCATTACTTCACTAAACATTATACTCATCTAATAGATTATTGATAAGGGTGGACAGAAGTGCTAATCAACTAATCAAGAACTCAAGAAAGATTTACACAAGAAAGTTAGCTCCACTGAAATTGTCTTCGTTGTCCTCTAACAATTTTTTCTGGCTCCTCATGGCTTCTTTAGCAGCTCCTCTTGCTAGTACTGAGAGTTGTCCCGACCTTGAGGAGGCACAAAGGTGAAACCTGGTGGGATTAGCAAATTGTTTTCGGGTGAGCCTGTGGAGTTAGCAGAGTTAGAGTGCTGAAATAAAGTCGCAGCAATATAGACGGTTCATGAGTCATCCACACAGGACAGCAGATTGCTGTCAGACTAAGATGTCAGCCTCTAGAAGTCATTTCAAAGAAGTCATCTTGAAACACTGCTGATAGGGCTGCGGCTTTTACTTTGCAATAGTAACCTAATGAATTGTTTTTGAAAGATATTTATTCTTATGATGTTGGTGCTCGTGGAGGATATGTAATGATGTAGCTTTAGGGGTTCTTGATACATTTTGATCATGTCAGAAAGTATTCGGGAAAAAAAGAGATACGCAACCATATATACAAGTAATTTCCTATAAATCTGTTTGTTCTTATACTTTTGCTTATCTAAGGAACAGGAGTGGAGTGGACTTAAATTAAAGGTGCCAAGTTGTTTAAAACATCTACATGTAAATTCCAAGAGTTAAAAGATAAAATGGCCTTGGAATTCCAGTACTTTCAGTGGGGAATCTATATACGGTAGTGTGTGATGCCTCTGTACAACCGCCAGATAAACTAGCTCATATAGTGTGCAAGGGCACGCTTTCTCCTGACAGCGTATCCCCTCAGGAACTTGTGCAATGTACACCTTGCTGAAAAAAGAGTTCCAGACTTGCTCTTACTTTTTTATCAGTAGGCTGGCCTCTGGCACAAATCAGGGCTGCTGCATTGTTAACACTAAGCTGCAGCATGAACACAACAAAATACCTGGGTTTTTAAAACCCCTTGTCTCTGTCACTCAATAAAATCAAATACAACCGATTTCAGACATATCGCATCACTCGTGTCGTACCAGCTCGTAAACATCCGTTATCGTTTCTTCTTCCTTCATCTGCTTTTCTTTTATTGGAGGTGCGACATTGTTCTGTGACAGAAGGGCTGAATGATTCATCACATTATCATTGATGTAATTTTCTGCAGTGAGCACATCGTAAATGAATGTGCCTTAAAAACTGGAAATAATAGCATCGCTCAAGCTCCAGCTGAGTGACTCTAACACTGCAGAGTTGTGTGCACGCAGGGGTAGGACAACACTGTGAAAACACACTAATATGAACATGAACATACGCACTATGATTAGCTGTTGCACAAAAAAAAGAAGAGTGTTTTTTTATTTGATGTACCCTTTCATACCTATTAATTCTACTTGAGCAAATGTGTACAGATGCATTCAGCTCTGTGATAATATTTTCCTGTACCTGAAACTCAAATAGAGATGACATTATATATTGTTTAGAGCACTACATAGGATGTAAATGCCATTGTGTGATATAAATGCCATTATATCAATATAATTATTTCTTACATAGTGTGGATATGTAAACATTTCCACTTAGAATTTAGAAGGCTTAATCGCATGTTGGCAATGCTTAAATAAATAAGTTGTTCCTTCGTCAAATCGTGTTGATGATCGTGCAGATTGAGTCATTTCATATATTCATAAAAAATGAATACAATGTTTGCATATTTGTTTGAAAAAAAAAATAAAGAGACAGGCATCCTGGCTGAAACATCCCTACCATACAAAATGTTCCACATTATCGTCTAATAAGTACGGAATAACACACAACAGACCATGCTGTTATACAAAAATAATGCACACCGGGGGATATGACGCGGAACGAGACGGAACGTGAGTGAAGCCACCCACCCTCTTCCTCACCGAAGTGCATTGTTTTTTATAACAGCATGGTCTGGAGGTGACATCGCAGTTACACCACAGCGATTTGCCAATGAATTTGTTAAGGAATTTCATGCATTTGAACAGTTTGTTAGATTTAATGTTGATGAATGTCTGAGAGAAAACTTAGTTCCTGTTCTCACCTACATTATAGCTGTGATAAACAGTCTCTCCCTCACCAGCCTCTCAGGAGCCTGTCATTTTACTAAGAAAACAGAAGAAATGGAAAACAGTACAATAACTGAGAGACTCTTTTCATAAATGTTAAATGAACATTTCTGAACAAGAACTCCTGAATATACAGTACATGCAGATTTAGAGTCAATTCCAGCTTTCATTATCACATATCATGCCATATACAGTGGGGCAAAAAAGTATTTAGTCAGCCACCAATTGTGCACGTTCTCCCACTCAAAAAGATGAGGGGCCTGTAATTTTCATCATGGGTATACCTCAACTATGAGGGACAAAATAAGTAAAAAAATCCAGAAAATCACATTGTAGGATTTTTTAATAATTTATTTGCAAATTATGGTGGAAAATAAGTATTTGGTCAATAACAAAATTTCATCTCAATACTTTGTTATAT
>JAOVVB010000016.1:9599306-9625618 GCA_028570985.1 Heterobranchus longifilis
TTAAGTGGGAGAACTTGCACAGTTGGTGGCTGCCTAAATACTTTTTTGCCCCACTGTATATGTATAAACCCTTGAGTACCCAGAAACACTATATAGCATGTAGAAGTTCCTGTGTGTTGATGTTTCCCTGACTACTTTGTCAGTTATTCTATACATTGTTCATCATTAAAAAACTTTGGATTGCCCCTTTGATTATCTTGACCGTGATTCTTTGCATAGTGACCATTACCTGCCAGACTACACTAGCCCCATTCGCACAGGCGGTTCAGCTCAGGAATATTACACTGTTCCATTTTGTATATAAGGAGCAGAAGCAGAATCAGGGATCAATGTTGACTCATCTTAATCTAATCAGAGTTGGTGACAGGCAAGCCTTGCAAAAGTATTCATACCCCTTGAACTTGTTGCACCACATGTTGACTTGTTGCAGTGTTCTAATGTTCTCTAACAACCTTTTGAGAGCTTTACAGAACAGCTGTATTCATACTGAGATTCCATTACACACAGGTGGACTATATTAACTAATAGAATAGTAACTTCTGAAGGCAATAGGTTCCTCTGCATTATAGTTAAGGGTATTAGAGTAAAGGGGGCTAAATACAAATGTACGCCATACTTTTCAGATTTTTATTTGTTAGAGATTTTTAAAACTATTGATAATTTTTCTTCCACTTCACAATTACGTGCCACTTTGTGTTGGTCTGTTACATAAAATTCCAATAAATGCATTTATGTTTGTGGTCGTAAAGTAACAAAAAGTGGAAAAGTTCAAGGTATATGAATACTTTCGCAAGGCACTGTATCACGGAATAGGAGCCTGACATTTTGAGACATGTGATGTGCGTGACACCATATTGAGAGATTCAAACAACAGTAAACAGTTAGCACCTAACACACTGATTTCTTATGTAGAGTAGCTCAGATGTACCCACTGCACTTAATTAGCACTAAAGCTGTAAAACATCAAGACGCAGTAACTGAAAGATCAGCTGAGATTGAAACTGATCAGCAGTGTCAGCCTTTTATTTTTGCATCACATTAAAATATTGACAACACTGGGCAGATTCTAGCTTTAAGAGATTCAGCAGGATTGAACAAAAATAGGCTATTTTTTTCTGACAAATCCCACCAGATGACCTATGATTAATTAGAATTCAGCTTCATTTACAACTATTTTTTTCAGATTATCTCTAAAATAGGAGCCAATGCTAGAGCCTGAAGGCAGGACTTAAAAGCAGCTCAGTTAGGAGCCTATTGAGTGAAAAATGGCAGTGAATTCAGGAGATTGAGTAATTTAAATGTCTACGGGTAGCACCTTAACACTTAGTTCACCTGACCATTTTTTTAACCAACAGTGTGAATGTTAGTTCAAACGTGTAGTTAGTACATATATATGTAGTTAGTACATATTACACAGACACTGTTGTGGTAAAAGCTCAATATAGAGGGGTATATTATATTCTTTATAGCGCAATTTCAGTGTGGGGGCTAATGATTCTCTGGATAATGCTGTTCTCTTGTGTTATGCGACATCAGGAAAGGCATTCACTCAACCATAGTCATATATTATATAACAAAGAAGGCAGAAACAGTATTGTTACCATCAGACGACTTAGTACAGTATGGGCTGAGAATGCATGAGGAGTATTAAAGCATTAATGTTGCTTTCTGTGGAATACCCTGTCAGTTAACTGCTCTGATGTGAATGACTAATGAAGGCTGAGATTAATCCCACTGAAGACTACAGTAGGTTTTGACTCTGAGAAACTAAATCACACAAGTCATTAGAATAAGCAATGGAACAAAAGTTTGCATTCTTTAAGAGCAATTTCCAGTCTACATTTCAATCTTGGCAAGATATACATCCAGAACTGTCTATTAGGAATATTAAGCTTGGATATTTCAGAACACGATGACCTAAATATTCTGCATCAAATACTTGGTACGTTATTCAAACACAGAAATGCACTGGTGTAGGAAAAAAATTAAGATTATAAGAGAATTCAGATTAAGAACATTCTCAAGAATGTACAGTAGATGTATCTGTCTCAAAGTCAACAATCGAGACATGCAGGACGAGATAAGATGTAAACCAGAGTAAATGATGTGCAAGATGTAAACCATTAGTAAGCCTCAAACAAGCATCTAAAAAAATAATGCATATATTTCTCGAGCAACATCCTATGGACAGATGAGACATCAGAGAAGCATGGAGACGAGAAAGAACTGCTTATGATCTAAAGCATACCACATCATCTTTTGGCATGGGAATTTATGGACTTTTCTGATGATGTGACGGCTGATGAATGATGAACCTTGTATGGTTATACTAACTGCTCAAACTCAGCCAAGTGCTTTAAAACACAACGGATGGTGCAAATATGAGTTTTCCACAAAATCGCCTACCTTTTCAATTTTTTATCACATTGTCATTTAGCTGAAAGAGAGAGTGGCTGGGAGGAAAGGTGGTGCTTCTCACTAGCGCGGTACTGTGCGGCACCGCTAATCTAAAAATAGACGGTAACACTGTTATTCTTAGCATTTTGTAGCTGTTTTCTTTTTCTAATGAACATGAACTTTAACATGCAGTGTTTCCAGTGCGGTCGCATCCTCTGCGCAAAGAAACAGATGTTTTTGGATTATGATTTAGGGGAGTGCAGAGAAACAGTGCTGTATTTTTTTTTTTTTATTATTATTTTTTTTTCGGAAGTTGCAGCTGCATTTAAAGGGGATGATAGAGAGAGCTAGAGAGTGAAATCACTTTGTCATTGTATAAACATAAAAAATGGGTATAACTTTTTTTGGTCTTTTTTTAAACCCTACACAACATTCATGCTGGTCAGTACATTCTCTATGCTTTGCCTCTTTCCAGATTATTTTTCTCAACATCTTGGCGAGTACCTGAACGTCTTGTCAGCTCTAGAGAAGCTCAACGTTGCCATCCTAAACGCAATGGACAAGACTAAAGAGGTAAGAAAACTTAAAAGACTGACATTTTTATATAAATAAAATATGAATGTTTAGATAATGGTTTGTATCATTAAAATGCTGCAAAAATATGCAATCACAATGGTGACTCAGAATATGAATGTGGTTCTATAGGTGTGTGTGTGTGTGTGTGTGTGTGTGATTCTGCCCCGAAGCAGGCAGGAAGAGCCAATTCACGGATGGAGACATTCAGTGCATTATAGATAATGTCTCTGTTTAAACAGTGAAAAATCCAGGCTGCTTGTTTGCATGAATTAGCATGTTAAAGTGCTTGCACGCTGCCGGGTTGTTATTCTGGAGAAGTAGAACAGCACTTTGGTGGAGTTAAACTGTTGAGGTACAGGCTCTGAGCATCTGTAGCAGTTTGTCAACATATTAGGAAAGCCCTGCAGTGAGAGACTCTAGTTGTGTGTGCCTTGAAAAGTTTACAGAACACTACCATTACTTCACTTACAGAACTTTTGGTTCACCCTCTCAATCAATCAGTCAAGCAAACAAGCAAGCACTTAATAAGAACAAAGCAATTAAACTAATTTATATACTTTAATATAACTAGAACTTAAACTATTGTGCCCCTATTATTAATGTTTATTCCATCTATAATTATAATCATGATTAATGTCTACAATGATAATCATAAACTAATGAATACTTAATATGCATGGTGTGGTTGATTAGCAAAATTTATAATTAAGTATTTATGATTGGTTTCAGGGCTGCAGCACATACTCAATGTATAAAAAGCAAGCGAATAGTATGATGGTGACATTTTCATGATTATATACCTCCAAAGCGTTTCACTTTTAACATGGCTAAAAACTACGCTGTTTACAAAGATTGCCTGGCATGCGAGCAAATCAGTAATCAGAGTTTCTCAGTTAATTAGTTCTAATGAGCTTGCCTAAAGCAAGTACTTCAGAAACTGCAAAAAACTCTCATGTAGTTGTCTAAATGGCCAAGTGAAAAATTCTGTCAAACAATAAGATGCTATGTTTAAGACATGTTCGGCAATCAGAGGCTTTTTTCCCTACTGTGTGCCAGTGCTGAGCTCAAACCGCCTGCAATATTTAGACTTTAAGTAAAGGTTATATTTTACTGCTGCTAATTTGCTTATTTGATAGGAAAAAATAGCATTGGAATTTCTATTTTTCTTTCTCATAAGCAGAAAAGTTAAGGCATGTTTTTGTTGGGCTTTATTCTTAGGTTCTCATATCTAAAACAAGATCAAGGTAAATTAAAAATCTGATAGATAAATAGGAGCTGTAGACTAATTTATTATATATTTAATATAACGTGTAAGCTTACTGTTCCATTGTGATAATTTTTTGTTGTGTATTAATGCTGACAATGAACTGTTTGGTAGTAATAATATCCACTAAGACAGTAAGATTATAAGACATTTTATGATTTCCAGGACATTTCCCACACCATCCATCATTTATGACACCTGATATTAGACCATGATTGATGTCTCAATACAGGTGCAGTACTTACTGGAACCAAAGGGAGATCTCTTCTGTTTTATCGAGAATGTCTTCCAGCTTTTATCAGAATGATACAATTTGCAAAACCTGAGGAAAAACATTGACACATTAAATGGCAAGAGTTGATTAGCATGAATACGGAAGCCCTTACACTCCGACAAAGACCGTGATGGTCCCCTTGCATCCCGAAAATATCAAAGAACACATCTTGAACAGGTTCATACTACTTGTCAGGTTCTCAGCATGTTTATCTTCTTCTCACTAATTTCCTGTCATACATATGATCATGCGCTCACCACTTCCATTCAGATCGAACCAAGTTATGTCCAACAAGTTTGCTCTATGCTCTTATCAGGTGCTTTATATGCTAGTATAAATACTTTTTTTTATCACAAAGTGATAGTGCATCCAGTGTTTATATTAAATTCTCTGAACACGACATAGATGCGCTGATAACCTTTTACATACATGCCATAAACATGATAAGTACCAGAAGAAAGTAATATGACCTAATAATGTGATCTATAATGTGGCATACACCTGCCATGGTCATAGCAAAGCCTTAACAACGCAGTGACATTCTAATGACAAGTCAGAACACCATTCAATCTTTCCCATCTGCACCATGCTTGCAGTATGTCATTGAAGTCCCTATGAGGTGTCAGTTACACTGTTAACTGGCCAATGCCATCATTACTATTTCCTTATTAAGTATGTACTGGGTCTTGCTTCGTCCACGTCCTCACCAGGCTTTTTTTTAAACATTTCCAAAGAAGCACAGCAGTTGTACAAGTTTTTACCACATTCACCTAATTTGTTAGGGACATAATGGGAACGTGTCCCAGCATGATAGACAATGTCCTGCCATGTGTAAAGAGTTAAAGGACTTTAATAGCACAACTACACATGGTTTTTGTGAGATGTTGTGTATGTAGTGTACAGTCATGCATTTTTCATGTACCTGGCTTTGTTCTTTACCAAAAAAAAAGATTTTTTTTTATGATAAATTATTTACCAAAGTGTTACAAATGGAAATGTGGTTAATATTTGAAGCCGAACAACTGTAAGACTAAGTTGTCTTGCTAAGATGTTGTGCATCATATCTGAATCAACAAAACACTTGCCGCTGATTTTTTTTCCTCCAGAAATGTTTAATGTGAAACTAATGAGAAAGCAAGGATGCATAAATTAAAATATATTAGGACTGGAGCTGGAGAAAAGTGTAGTTTTTCATATAATATTTTATTCATTTATTCATGTGTGTGCAAATATTTTATACTCATTTTTACGCTTTGTAACAAATCCACATACAGGAACAGATGAAATGTCAGTTTAAATGCTGTGATCGGACATAAAGTGCTCGGACTGCACTATAATCAAAAACCTGTTCCGCTCCATTTGTCATGTTAGTTTTTTTTGCAGATGATTGATGTTGAAAGACTAAATGACTTAAGAGTTCGCAGCAAGATTTTTCACAGTAGGGGAAGGCAATTATTCATGTATAATTTCTAGCCTCAGGCTTTCCGTCGATTATTGAACAGTTTTGTCTAGTAAGGAAAATAATTTCCTAATTATTTTTAAATAACTAATGAGACGTTTGGTTTAACCTTGTGGCATCACCCAAAATGGACCTCTTTACCAAGACAGATTCAAATGGGAATGTTTACAGGTTTACACATTGCACTTTTCATTGGTCCTGACACTGAGTTACTTTTTCATCACCATTTATATTGATTCTGTAAATAGAACACACATGCAATATGCTTGTGTAAAAATTGATTCTGTTTTTGTGTCAAGTATTCTTCACATCTACTGGCCTAAATTTCTATTCGGCCAATTTGTCTATTATTTCTCTATCCTTCCATTCATCCATCCATCCCAAACCCTCACCCTCAACTCAAAATTAATCTGGTCATCATATTACTGCTTATCATATAAAACTGTTTTTTTTTTTTGTGGCATAAAAAAAAATACTTCTAAATATCTTAGATGGGGTAAAAATAAAACAGGTGACTAACAGCACATTACTGCTTTCTAGACAACAAGCACCAAAGGCATATGTAATGTCCATTGTTGTGGTGACTACTAAGCCATAATAAAAAACATAAGAATGGGAAAAAATATTTGTTAGTGTTTTTGTGGCTTATTAGTCACAAAAGTCATATCTCATGTCCATGACTAATAAGCCACAAAAACACTAACACAGATACATTAATCAGTTTATTTTCAGCGGATTGACCTAGATATACGGTTTTTCACACTACACTGCTGTTGGCCAGAACAATTACACAATAATATACTTGGCAGCACTGGTGTGGTAACAGCTGATGAGGAAGCTGCACAAGGTACTGAAGGCTTATTGAAGAAGGCTGAAAATGAGATAATTAAATAAGAAAAAATGATTAATATAGTTGATTTCTTAAAGTCTTCTATGTCATTGGAAGTTATTCCAAATCATCAAATAGATTTATTGTATTAATATTCCCAGGTTAGTAGGAATACTAAAAAGCAGTTTAATTATAAGCCTGCTACGCCCCTGGGTCAGTCATCGCTAAGGCGGGTGAGGCTCTGTGTTTCTGATCATATTGTCAAGGGTTTGAGCTCCATCATCGCCGGGTTGCCACTATTGAGCCCTTAAGCCACATGTTGCTGGTCTCAAAGCCTGGATAAAAAAGGCTAGCAACCTGGCCCTGTAAAAAAAAACATCACTGCTATAGAAATGACGGAACTCGTTGCCCAATGTGGTAACAGTACGGGAGGAACATTTTCACTCTTTCTCTGTACCACTCATCCTATACAAGGTTCCATCACAGGGCATACAAACACACACACCCACTATGGGTGAACATGAACGTGAATTGAACCCTCGGCCATGGAGGTTGTAAGGCCACAGTGCTATACAGCACAATGCCGCCTATGGGACAAACAAACAAACAAAAGACTACACGGCTAGCAAAACTATAAATCATCACTTTCAATTTTCTACACTTGTATCCCATTGAAGATATTTTATATTTCATGATCTTAATAAAAACAGGGTGTTTTCTAGTTCTAGCTCTAAAAATTCTTCATAATTTGCACTTGAGCAATGTGATTACCTAAAAATGACAATAATATTAAGATATTATACATTTTATATATCAGAAAACCAAAATTTTTTCAAACTGAAAACCTGTCACTGCTGTTCGAACCACTGAGGCAAATGAGAGAATGCAGCCAGCACTCAGTACATCACTTTCAGCTGGTTTGTTTCCTGAAACCTCAGAGGACTGTAAACGAGACAAATGTTCCTGGTTCAGTTCCCTTGGTACCATAGTTGAGTCACATCATCATTGTACTGGATGCAGTCTGTAAACAACTGGACAGTGATACAGATTGTTTTTTACTCAACATGTTTCCCTCTCTTTCTCTCTGCAGGAGTATCAGGGCTCTTCCGTGTTGGGGCAGTTTGTGACACGCTTTATGTTGAGGGAGACGTCCAGCCAGCTGCTCTCTCTTCAAATGTCTCTGCAGTGTGCCATGGAGGCTGTAGAGGAACAGAGCAGCCCCGCATCGTGAGACACGCAGACAAACAAACAAGTGCCATGACTGCTTTCTAACCATAATCTTCAAACCGAAGCCAAGTTTATATACTAAATTAAAATCAATGCACAGTCTATATCATTAAATTGGGTTAATTTGTGTGACATACTTATGCATTTTATAACAAAATAAATGTAATAAATGGCATTTTACATTCAAGTTCATAAGTATTGGACATTGTAATATATTTGGTATTTGGTATTTGCCTCAGTACACAATGGAGATGAGGGAAAAAAACAATTCAGTATCGCAATTATTTTTGTTTCTGTGCACTACTGACTCAATAATTGATTTTTTTCAAATTCATTTTTTATATCTGTTTGCATTTGATATGGTAAAATGTTGCTGTTCATCTATAATCCATTCACGCATTGGCAGGCAGCACAGCATCTTTTGTGGTATGAGCAAATTATTTGCTGTTTGCTCAAAAGTTTTAATGAAATCTGAAAATAAAATAATTTTTCATTTTTAATTAATATTTATAAAATCATGATTTTACAAAGTTGCAATACAAATCGAATAGGCAGCTAGTTATTGTAATATTGTATCAGGTAATTTCTGATGATTCCTGTCTCTAGTACACAAACACAATGGATTTGAAATTAAGCAATCAAGATGTTGAAGTGAAGTATAGACTTTCTTATTTTATTTAAGGGGTTTTACAAAATATGCTGTTTAAAATTGGCCAATTTGTATAAGCAGGCGGCTCAAAGTGTGAAAAGGACAAACAAATATAATTACATATATAAGGATTAATCTTAATTCTTGGATACAAAGACTTTGTAGTTAATGACTGTCTGAAGTCTGGAACCCAAATGCTTTACCAAAATGAGAGTTAGCTTCCTTGAATTGCTTTGCCAGGCCTTTTTTGCAACTACAATTAGTTACTTATTTTATGGATCTTTTTGTACAGCATTTTTGCCAAGTCAGAGTAGAAAGTATGGCCCTATATACTTTCATATATAAAATAATGAATAAAATTCATCCTCTTAGTTATATCTACAGTCACATCATCATTAAACAGCAGTGCCTAGTTTCATTGGCAGCCAAATGTCCATGCCATAACACCGCCTTCACCATGTTTAATAATGATGTGGTATGCTTTCGAACATGCACCCTTCCTTTCCTTCTCCATATTATATTTCTTCAATAATTTTGGTAAAAGATCATTTTATTTCATCTGTCAAAAGTATCTTGTTCCAGAATGGGCAGGTTTTTTTTTTTTTAGATGATTTCTAATAAAGTCGAATCTAGCCTTTTTGTTCTTGAGTGGTTGCATCTTAAAGTTACCCCTTTGTAGTTATATACATGAAAGTGTTTTTTGTTTTTTTATTGTAGACGTTAACAGTAAAATTACTACTTTCTTCAGGCTGTTCTTGGTTTGGCTAGATGTTTTAGAACAGAATGGGTTTTTTCCTTTTATCAACCTAATGATGGCCTCCTTCACTTGCATCAGCACCTCTTTGGACCACAGACTAAGCTACCAAATGCTAGTTTAGCAAGTGAAATCAACTCCAGACCTTTTCTTTCCATATATTGCCATAAAAAAACTAAGAAACAGGGCACAAGTGGCAATCAAACAGCTTATTAGACAAGTGTTCAATTCTATGTCGATCCCATGTTGGTTGCTTTATTAAAAATCCATTGTGGTGATGCACAGAGGCAATATTCGAAAAATCGTCAGTCCAAATACTTATGCGCCTGAATGTATGTACATAATTACACTACTGATACATATTTAGCAGTAGCATTTAATAAGCTGAAATGTTACATCACAATTAATTATAAGCCAAAAAATATTCCATAACCATGACAAGCCTAATGTCCTTTTTATTATCTATTCTTTCATATATTTTTTTTTCATAGATTTTTTTTTATTATTTTTGTCAACATGGAATTCATTGCTAGATTGGCTTTTGGCATGAATATTTTTTCTAGAGTGTTGCCAGAGCAACTGAGCATGGTGGTAATGGTCATAAAAAAATTCTTTAAAGAACAGTGAAAATCAATTTTGTTCCTTAACTGTTTTCCTCCCCCCACTCTCTTTTTCCATCTCTCTTTCTATTCAGGGTTGAAGTGAAGGTACCAGAGCATCTCTCCTTACAGAAGAATAACAGGAGGTGTGGCCGCAGAGTGCAGAAAAATATGTGCCTCTCTCCTACAGACCCATATTCTGGCATCCTTACCACAGGTGACACACACACACACACACACACACATACTTTATCTGGACCTTACCCTAAATGTCATTCCTGCCAACAGTTCTCCTCCTTGGTGCTGCAATTACTGTCAAAGCAGTTCTAGCCTTTATGTTATAGCACTTGTCTGGGTGTCAGTTTGATATGATGAGATTGGTCGACCTCGTCCTTAAGATCTCATGGTCAGAATTGGGCACTTATAGCTGGCTCTGAAATGGCATAACCTTAATCATCCATATATACACAGTTTACAATACAGTACCAGTCAACAGTTTGGACAGAAGTTTTGATTTATTTTTTACATTCTTGAATAATACTGGAGATTTCAATAGCACATACGGAATTCTGTAATTAACCAACACCAACAAGAGCAACAGTTGTTATTTTAAGACATGAAGATTTGCTGCTTTGGAATAGTTCCTGCAAGAAGAGTATTGTTAAGTGCATTTGCCAAACGCATCAAGCACCATGACGAAACTGGCTCTTATGAAGACCATCCCAGGAAAGCAAGACCAAAACTCATCTCTGCTGCAGAAAAGTTCATTTAGAGTCACCAGCCTCAAAAATCACCAATTAACAGCACCACAGATTAGAGCTCTTATAAAGACTTTACAGAGTACAAGTAGTTGATGCATCTCAATATCAATTTAATTACTATTCAAAGGATATTATTGCATATTTTGGATGCCTCTAGCATTGTGGAAAGACCATGGACTTAGAACCTCTGTCCAAACCTTTGACTGGTAGTGTATATACATACCAATGATGTTTATACATTTAAAATACACAGTGTCTCAAAGCCCTTCATATAGAGAAGAAAATGAACAATTTTCACTTTTTAATCACTTTTTAGCAAACTTTAATTAAATAACAGCCTCTATGAATTCCATTTCTTTGTGAACACACACAAAGCCGTCCCTCAGACTCATGCATGTAACTGCACATTGAATGGGTTCCTGTAATGATGTTTGTTCTCTATTTTTTCCTGGTTCAACAATGTTTTTCCATGATTTCCCAATGATATAAACTGTAAACTAACAAAGTATTTTGGAAAACAAAAAAGTTTGCTAAAAAAAAGGTTACTAATTAAAGCATAATACAACCCATTGTTGTGTATTTGTGTAATTATACCATAAATGCAACTGCTGAATTGAATTCCTGAAAGGAGAGTGAAATTTCATGCACTTACAGTGTGACTTTTTTGTGATTTTCTAATAGAAGGTTATATTTGACAAGTGTTCTGGAAAAAGGTCACTTAGTGTTCTTCACACTGTAATGCAGTCAGATTGCAACTCGCAGAACGATGTTTTAATGATTATCAACATTTTCTGCAAATCAGAAATATTTATCGTGACTGGACTTTTGATTTCAAGTAACTAATAAAAGAATATGCAGGCTGGTTTACAAGGCTGAAAATATGTCCGAGTTGTCACTGTGCCTCCCACTGACAGGCCTTGAGCCCTTTCACTGAATAAGCACAATGGCTTGCCAGGTTTTTGACAGATTCTTTTGCTATGCCTCAGGTGTTACTGTGGATACAGATGACCACTGGTCCTCTCAGATCAACAGATTGCAACAACTTATTGACAAACTGGAGTGCCAGGTAAGCACCCATGACCACACACTTCTATTTAATCATTTCTTTATATGTCTGCTCAGGTGCCTTGCTGTTTACTTACCTTCATCATGTACAGTATATTATTCCAGCAGTTTAATTCAGCCAGTTGTTTAGTTACCGTGAACAGATTTATTTTCAATCAAACTATACATGCATTAAATTATGTCTCTCCATAAGACATTTGAGTTTGTTCTGTTCACCTAACCTCAACTGTTTAACCGCACCCACCCACACATCCATTCCCATGTATCTATTTATTTAGTCCTTATCCAGTCCAAGAAATCATCATAAATCCATCTATCTAATCCTATCCATTCATCCACCATCTGTCCAATTCAATCCACGCATCCATTGCCATCAGTCCCTTTAATGTAAATCCATCCAATCCCATCAATCCACCCATCTGTTCATTCACCTACAGTATCAGTCCAACCTCACCCATCCATCCAGTACCAAACTTTTTTTCCATCCATCCATTCAATTCTACACACCTGTCTAATCCTGTTTCCATCTATCTATCTATCCATCCATTTTAATTCTTTCTACCTACCCAATCCTTTGCATCTATCTATCTATCTATCTATCTATCTATCTATCTATCTATCTACCTATCTATCGTCCAACCATTTAATCCTGCCCACCTGTATAATCCTTTCCATCCATTCACCCTAAGTACTGTATATCTGTTAGTTTGTCTTATACACCTATACATCAATTTATTTAAATAGTATAGCTTACATTTCCACATTGAGCCAAACACATCATGTAATTTATCCACCCATTCACAAGACAAACAATAATACAGTTTCACATAATAGTTTGTAGCGGTCTGTTGCAAGATTTGTATTATCTTTGTTATTTTCTAAACATCTCTTCTTATTTCAGAGTCCAAAGCTGGAACCACTGAAAGAGGACCCACTGGCCAGCACATACAAATCAGTGAGTGTTTGCATCTGCAGCAGAGCTCCCTGCACCATCAAGCACCACCAAATAGCACTAACAGCTCTGAGATGCTGGAAAGGCCCACTTTCTATACTGAGGAGATATGTAATTTGAGACTTCAGGGCTAGCAGATCAATAGACTTTAAAGTCTGACTTTGTTTTTAAGCTTTATATTATATTTCTTAGTACTTCCTCTCTGCCTCTCATATTAACTTTACCCTTATCCTTTTTTCCCCTGTGCACTGAACCCATATATTTCCTCTCTCTCTCTTTCTCTCCCTCACACTCAGTTCTATATCTAGCTTCGCGTTTCTCACTGTATGTTTCATGCTCTCTCTCGTCCCTGCTCCCTCTCTTCCATCTAGAACATTTTGCTGGTGCAAAGGCAGATGGCCGTGACAGAGGACAATCTTGAGGAGTTTCAAAATGCCCTGAAAAGCTATGCTGACTCCACCACCAACCAAAGTGACAACTTACAGTAAGAATTTACATGTCCACATGTGAAAATTATGTTCGGTTTCAAATGAATAACACGCCTGCATGATATTTTGAACCTGATATTTGGAGCCTATGTACATGAGGATGCAGTTTGTTTGTTTTTTGCTTTTAATACAATATTTTTTACACGTAGAAATAAAAATTCAAAACGTTTTTACGTGGTACAATTCTGAATGTTTGTCATAATTAGCTCCCCTACAATTCATATTTGTAAAGCCTTGTTATTTCATTTACTACTAATTATATGAATTCTCTGGCAGCATGGTGGTAAAGTGGGTAGTGAAGCCACCTCACAGCGTCAGAGTCCCCAGTTAAATACTGCCTAGTTTCATGCCACCTCCCCAAAAATTCACATAGGCAAATTGTCTGTGCTAAATTGCCCTCTTGGCATGAAAAATTATGTCTGTGTATGCTCATGGTGCTCTGTCCTGATAATTGGCATTCCCAGTAGGGTGTCTTGCAGCCTTGCAGCCAGTGTTTCTGAGACAGATTCCAGATCCACCCTAAATATAATAAAATGGTTCTTAAAAATGAATGAATGAATCCTGTTTTGGTTAGAGAAGATGTACATTTGAATAGAATATTAGATTTCTTTTTTATTGAACTTGTAAATATAATTTTATACATCTATGTTGCATATTGTCATAAAGGGTTCCCATAATTCTAGTCTTAACTCTAAATAACACAAAGTTCTTAAAGATTAATTGTAATAAACCACAATATTCAAGGCATACACTATATGGCCAAAAGGTTTTGGACCGATGTGTGCACTTTCCCCAAAAGGTTGCCAGAAAATCGAAGCACATCATTTTCTTTTATATTTCCTTTCACTACAGTGGCCAGTGGTTTGCCAAATATGGAGTGATCTTGAGTGAAAGAACTTGAGTGCGTCGCATAGAGCCATAACCTCAACCCCACTGAAGACCTTTGAGATGAACCGAAATGTTGACTGCACACAAAGATCCCTTGCCCAACATCAATCAATACCTGATTCCACTGATGCTCTTATGGCTGAATGAGCACAAAGCCCCAATCCAAAATATTCCCAGACCTGTAAAGGCAGTTACAGCAGCAAATGGAGGGGGGGAGATAATCATGAACAGAATGTTTAGCAAGCACTTTGGGAATATGGTGATTAGTTGTCCACATACTGTTGGCTCGATAGTCTATATGTCAGGATTGAAAGGTTCAGAATCTCAGAAAAACACCTTGGCAGCAGCATTGTCCAGGCTAAATTCCCCTTAGGTATGAATGAGTATGTGAATATGCATGAGCATATTGCACTCTGGTGGACTGGATGCATTCTTATTCACACAGTGTTCTCCCAGCGTTCACTGTGACCCTGACCAGCATAAAGCATTTACTGAATGGAATGATTGAAAGAAGCAAATCCCCTTGACAAATCCCCATCAGGCATATGCAACCACTAAATCGGGGGAACTTTAACACCAGTCCTTGAGGGCTATTGTCCTGGACAGTTTGTACACGAACACACAGATTAATTGAATCAGCTGTGTTTGAGCAAAAGAATAACCAGTCTGTGTTGGACACTGGCCCTCCAGGAGTGGAGTTGAAGATCCCTGCACTAGATATTAATTAGAAACTTCTCAGCCTTTCTACACCTTGTTTTTTTTCCCTAGTGTGTCCATTCAGAAGCTGCCTGAGAAGAGCTGCTATATAATATACGAGTTCTGGCAAGATCGTTTATCCTGGATGAGGTAGGTAGGAGTGTGTGTGTGTGTGTGTGTGTGTTGCCAAACGCATGTGTGTACTCATTTTATAAGAAATGAGGTCAATGTCTGTCAGCTGTGTTCCTCTTTATTTAAAAGGCACACTTAGCTGATGAGCAGATGGCAGATCTTCTTGAAAATGCTGCTTCATCCTCTACAAACATACAACTGTTTTCTTACTGACTCTGAATCCTTAGGATTATATTTGAAGCAAGTCATATTTTTAGACTATGAATTAGTAGGTCTGTTTCTTGCTCTCTTTCCCCTTAGCTATCTGCAGTCTGAGGCGAGTAAAACTTTTCAGCGCTGTATCATAGATATGCTGGAGGATCCTGAACTCGTCTCCACCATGCTCATGCCTGGTACGTGATTGTGTGTGGGTTGGAAAGGTTTGATCTTGAGAGCGGTTTGCTGTTTATGGGGATGTGCTTGTTAGGCCTGTCAGTGATGGCAAGCCATTAACCTGCCCTCACATTTAGAGGAATACCAGAAATGTTTTGTTACTGCTTCAGTGGGGGTTAGACAGGCTTCGTGTGGTCGAAGAGACTTTCTATTTGCTTTTTGAGATTCGGTTGACTTGAGCCAACAGAACATTACGTAGCCGGGAAGTAATATCAAGAAAGAAAAGCTATATCGTCAACCCTATTAACATAGTTCAAAATGACATAAAGTACAGTGCAAAAGTCTTGAGCCACCTCTAATTGCTGCATATTTTGCCAGACTTTCTTGTATTTATTGCATATTGCACATTTGCACACACAATGCTCATTTGCACACTTCTGGACATTTTTCATTCATTCCACGTATTATTTGCATTTAAATTCATTTTTGTCTTGTATAGATAGGTTTATATTTCTTATATATTTTTGAATTTTTTTTTATATTTTGTTCTTTCTTATAGTTAAGCTATTTATTTATTTATTTCTTGGCTCTTTTCTATTTCTCGTTCTTATTTCTTGTTAATTGTTTTTAAAAATTTTAAGGTCACAGGCGGTCGTATAAGCATCTCACTGCATATCGTACTGTGTATGACTGTGTATGTGACAAATAAAATTAGAATTTGAATAAAATTTTTAATATACTGCTGAAGAATAGTTCTCTCAGCTTCATGAAGGACATTTTTGGCTCTAATTTTCAGTCCAGTCCCTCTATCGAACCAGTTTCGAAGGAAAGTCTTTTGTTTGTTAAGCCACACAGTGACCTATGAATTATTTAAGCATAAAAACTTAATGTACCAGTAAGAACAGGTGCAGATGATGATCAGGCCAATAATTAATATATTGCTGATGCTGAATGCTGTGTGGTTGGAACAGACAAGAGGGGAAATGAGGTTGCCGCTGACATTGTTATATAAACAACTGATTTTTAAATTGTATCTTTAGGCCCACTGCAGCCTCTCACAGTAAAACTTTTTGACTTTTGCACAGCACTACTGTATATATTGTAAGCTGAAGCTAGTTGACATCTTCAGTAACATTTATAATGTTATAACATTTAGTTAAGAAAACAATGTAAACAACAAACTAAGGTGCAGACTTGTGCATCTTCTGTACATTCATGCGTTGACATTATGTTTGACCCGAGGAGACGAAAAACTGTTATGTCAACTGATAATTGCTTGAACTGAACAGGGTTTAATTAGTGTCTATTTTTTCAGCATGTCGTACACATAGGCCACACGGGCTTTGTTAAATTTGATGAAAATGACACATTGGATGTGCTAAAAGTAACACAAAGTCTCTCTCTCTCTCTTTCTCTCTCTCAGCATCCTGGTGGATAATGACAAACAATTAACCTCCACGACATGCTGTATGCAACTTTCGCAAATGACACAAAAGAAGAAAAAGAAGAAAAAAAAAGTACATCATCTAAAAATGATCGTGTGTGTATGCTTCTTGCTGCTCCCTGGCTCTGACAAAAATATTGTCTTCCTTCCACTTCATTGCTCTGTTTGTGTTCCTTTATCATTCCATCTGTATGGAAATGATCAAATTAATCCAGGCATGCTTCTAATCTCTCTAAGCATGTATAGAAAATCAAAGTGACGTTTGCTTCATGCAGAGGCTGTCGCCAGAGCTTTGAGAGCTTACATGGTTTTGAGGTGGAAACCGTGTACAGATTAAGCAAGGTGCTTTTTGACCTAAAAACTGGAAAAGAAGGAATTGAATATCACTATTTGCTTTGACAAATCTAGACTCAATGTTCGCTTCCTTGGGTACCATATAACAGAATTAGCTGTTTGAGATTGCATGCTTATTAGAAATTTTAGTTTAAGACATGGTTGACTTTAACCAATATCCATGCTTGCTTAAAGCTTCTAAAAATACAACTGAACTGTGTGATTGTGTGAATAGAGTAGCCCATATTTGGAACTTGACTGTTCTGCCTTGTGGTTTCTCAGTCGTTACGCAAGTCCTACCCATTTACAGTAAGATAAGCTCTTATTTTATGTACCTTCTGTAAGTATTTCTATTGCATATTTTATTTTAAGTAGTACACCCTTTACATCGGGTCCATTATCTTTATTTCCTGTTGCTTGATGAATAAGCATATATTTATTTGTTGAAATAGCCTGTATATGTTAAATGCTTGACCTAAGGTTGCTTAGATTTATTTATTTATTTATTAATTGCTTACTTATATCTATTGTATTTAAGCATATGCGAAATAATAAAACAAAAATCAGGATTAGCGTTCCTCTCTGGTTTCCCTAATTTTTGTTTCGTTTCCTTTCATTCGGAAGATTTTCTGAAGTTCATAACAAACATTTCAACTGATGGATCTTTGTCTATGTTTTGACAATGCATGACATCTCGTAACAGTATGACTGAGCTGTTTCAGCTGTGTGAGTCAGTCCTGCTAAAGCTCTATGCTATATACACACACATTAAGGGTTTTACATTAAGAGTTGCACATAAATCACATAAGACTGGGTAAAAGTGAAACAGTAGTAATGAGTAATCAGACAGCTGTAGTGGCAAATCAATAAGACTAACCAGAGCCATTAAGCACCATGTTCAGTAAGGCTGGTGAGGAAGTATCTGTGGGGGTAAAAGCTCTAAAGCAAATAAAAGCTGCTGATTTGTAAAATAATTTAAACTGAATTCCCCAGCTTGTCAGTTATTTTAATATATTCCATTTTTCATTCGACTGGGGTCAACGTTTAAAATAGCATCATGAATAATAATAAAAAACTGGTAAATGGTCAATGTGACCTGAACTGGGGCTAATGGCTGTGTGTTCAGCTGGGACAAAGATACAGTCTCCTCCTTCTCTTACTTGTGAAAAGTTTAATATTAGAGAAAGTGTTATCTGCTTGTCACTCAGGTTAACCATGAGAAGAACTAAATCTTTTCTTAAGTCCAAATGACTGGGATTATTTATTTATTGCCAACTAGCAGTTGAAAACTTTAACAGAGAAGATGAAAGTAATTTGCCTCAACAGACTTGGCCCCGTGATCTTACTGACTAAGCTCAGTTTATTAGAACAGTTTTATGAACCTGGTTTCTAATGTGATACAGTATATACATAGACATGCAATGGGTAAATAAATAGCACTACTGTAGTTTTATGATAAAATGTGTTTTGTTGCAATTATTATTATGCTCTTATTTGCTTAGGGCAGTGGTGGCTCAGGCGGTCAAAGCTGTGGGTTGCTGATCAGTGGTGGGTGGGGGGGTAGAAGGAATTCGACTTGGCACCCGCTGATCACTGCTGTTGGGTCCTTGGGCAAGAACCTTAATTCTGCACCCCATACAATCCATCCCTGCCCCACGCAGGCATAAAAGCTGTGCCGAATCCTTTGGATTAAACGATCCAATGTGGTAACCCCTAGCATTAAAGGGCAAAGCCCTTTTTTTTAGACGTAAGAATATGTCCATCTTTAAGAAGTGACAATTCCAAAGAAAATTCTGACTTTACAAGAGGCAGGATTGTTGCAGTGTACTGATTGTCCCAGAGACAAGTAGCCATGAATCTTCAAATAGCTCATTCTACCATTAACAGAATTATAGTCCAATTTAAAGAAACATAAATGAAGTCACAACCTGTTCGACCTTGTCCTTCTGAAAGATGTCTTTGTGCTGTTCAGGGATCTGTTGAGAGCAACTCTGTCATTCCGTGCCTAAACGATTTGTTGCTCTTAAAGAAGCTAAGTCAACATTTACAGCCTCTGACAGGAGCCTTACTCCAGAGTGACTTACAGAAGTCAATAAAAACATTGTTGCTCTGGTTCAGTAGGTTATTGACTAAGTAAGTACCATCAGTCAACCCTGTTGGGGAGGTTTATTTTTAATTAAGCCAAGTACTTAAGGAAAAGGTAGGTCTTGCATCGTCATTTGATGACTCTTTTCTGACATCTAGAAGAAGTTCATTCCACCACCTAGGTGCCAGAACAGAAAAGAGTATTGATGCCTTCTTGGTACTCCGAGAGATTGTGGGAGCAGTCGAGCAGTGCTAGAGGATCGGCGGGAGCATGCTGCAGTGCGGCTTGTGATAAGTGCTTTGAGTTAAGTGGGTGCTGGCACGTTTTTTGGCTTTGTAGGCAAGCATCAGTGTTTTAAATCTGATGTGGGCAGCTACAGGAAGCCAATGGAGCGACTTAAGTAATAGAAGTGTGTGGGAAAATTTAGAATAATAAAAAAACAAGTCATGCAGCTGCAACATGGATGCAATATGGTCAAAAGCACACATAGGCAAGTCTTCTTCACATCTTCCAAAAGCAAGTTGCAGTACTCCAGTCTCGAAATGACAAGGAACTGAATAAGAAATTTCAGCGCTGTGGGACGAATAAAGGTATATCTTATCTCATCTCATCTCATCTTATCTTAACAAGCATCTGAGCAGCCTATGTGGATAGATTTGGTCAAATTCTGCTGTTGTAGAGAAGAAATTGACATAAGTGGGACAGAAGGAAAAAAGCATGAAATGGATCTGATTGTCCATGTTTATCTCAAGGTTTTGGTAGATTACAGACTAGATTGTAAGTTCCTGATAAGGGGATGGATCACCTGAGATGAACAGAAGTTCAGTTTTGCTGGGATTGCGTTTCAGCTGATGTGCTGCCATCCATTATGAGATGTCTGTAGACATTTGGGCGGAAGCATGAGTTTGAGGGAGGGAATTGTGTATCATCTGCATAGCAATGATATCAAAACCCATGTGCGGACATGTCCTCACCAAGAGACTGAGTATAGAAGAACAAGAGGACTAAGTACTGGGTCTTGTGGGATACCGCTGAAGAGTATGTGTGAAGCAGATGACTAACCTTCCAAATAGGAAGTGCACTCCATCTCATGTGTGCCACAGATTCCAAGACTCATGAGGATGGAAAGGAAAGTATTGTGGTTAACTGTCAAGCAAATGGAATGATAGTTTTGGGACCAAAGTTATGGCCAGTAAGACTGGATGATATAAGCCTTGCCCCAGCATACATTATAACAAAATATTAATAGTGTAGTAATAGGCAACCTTTACTTGTTCAAAAAATTACTTGCTTGTATAGTATATTAGTGTGTGTTTGAGTTTTGTTTTGTCTGTGAGAAATATTAAGGCTGCAAATAACATAAAAATCACAATGAAATGATTCAAGGATTTGTATTAAATAGGTTGTATGCATCCATGCGTGTGTGTGCTTTGTTTTGTGTGGGTGGGTAACTCCACATTGATCAAGCTTCGGTGATGGAATTCATACATTTCAAATGATCCAGCTGGGTTTGTCAGTAACGCCCAAAGACTCATTCTGATCATCACTTTCATTTGAATTTCTGACTACATTTTTATTTAAAATAAAGCTTTATGTTTTAATGTATCGTGTTAGTGTCCAACCCTTCAAAGGGTGCGAGGACTCACTGACTGGCTTAAGGATAATGATAGTCATGCTTCTTTGCTGTGGTTATCCAGATTTTAACCTAGTTAAAGGCCTAGATGGTGTTTGACAATGCTGGAATATTATGTTGAATGCTGTACGGTTCCAGATACAAGGTAGATTAAGGCTCACAGAGGACCATCATCTTACTAAGATACGTTCTGCTGTTTATCTTTGTATGCTTTGACATTAATTTGTAATCTATTTCTGTATGCGGGATTCATCCTGTACCTTAATAGTGTTTAAAGCTTTTACTTTAGGTCTGCGTAACCCTCCATGTGTTAGTTATCAGATGAATATCTATTATTTGTGAGGTATATTAATCACTTGTGTAAGGTCATGTGATAATGGAATGGTATATTTCTCAAACAGTATGAATTTACAGATCATTCTAATTACTCATATGGCAAAATCATTTGTTGGTGGTTACTTGAAAATGTCCTGATGTGAATTCCTCCACTTTTGATGACTCATTAAAAATCTCTGCTATGCTGCAGTAGCTCACATTACTGTATCCATTCGAAAGTTTTGCACAAAAAGAAATCACAGTTCCACAGTTAGTCACTCTTTTTTCACTGCTTTTTTTCTCCTATCCTCCTCCACTGCCCAGTGAGTATTGGATCAAAAACTATGAAGTCGCTTGTGCTTTTTCTCACTTACACACATTCTCTATTTCTCTATTCTATTCTTACTATCACTGACTTTGTTGTACTGGAGTGGCATTATGCTGCTTTTTAGAAGAAATTAAAATGGTAAGGGTCTAAAACATGCTGTTAGCATCAATTTGGGGACTCAGACAGACAGACAGACAGACAGATAGACAGATAGACAGACAGACAGACAGACAGACAGACAGACAGACAGACAGACAGACAGACAGACATTAGTATTAAAAAAGTGGACAGCATATACTAGTTTATTTATTAAAACACGCACACACCTTATGAAATCCCAGTCTCTTAGTTTTGGTCTACTGTCTTTGCAGCAAAGAGTGTGTTTCCATGATTAAACGCTCAACAGGATTTTTCTAGCATGCACACACTTGAATGCAAGATCAAAAGATGCAGAAATATTAAAGAGGCTGACTCAAGCTGCGTTCCTCTTTCCCTAGATTATTTCCTCCTGTATTCATTTTGTACTTGCTGGGCTCAGCAATGACAAAGCATGCAGTTTCCTGAATTTGCTGAATGAATTACCTCTTCTATCATCTGTGCCAAGCATCTGAAGTGTCAAACAAATTCTTTACATTTAAATAACAGTGTGCAGGGTGCTACTGGGACAACGTGTGGGCTAATGTGGCTGGATAACAGCAGCACGATCTGTTTCATAACCCAATCAAATAACATAACATGGCAAGAAAGTATGGCTGAAAGTGATTGTTGCAGGAGAAAGATGTTTATTGAAGAACAGCAGGCTTTTACAGAACTTACAGGGCCAGGAAACTCCCAGCAATAAGACAAGGCAAGAAATCCTAAAATGGTAGGTTAACATCAAGTTTAAAAAAAGAGAGACCAAGCAAAATAATCCCTCATAGCTTTTTGAGTATGTAGATGGTGGAGAAATATCCTAGAACTTTTTCAGTTTCATCCAGATCCATAACAGTCAAATGACAAGAATGATAGAAACTCTATATAATTTTTCTAACATGAAACTATGTGCAGCGGTATGGTTGTCTAGTGATTAGCACTAACCCTTGGTCTCACACCTACAGGGTCAAGGGTTCGATTACTACTTCAAGCCTCTGTGTGTATAATTTGCATTTTCACCCCATGTTTGACAGGTTTCCTCCAGGTGCTCTGGTTTTCTCCCACAGTCCAAAGACATGCAGGATAGGCTAATGCCTAAAAGTTCAATGTTCCCGTCCCCATTGTGTGTGTGTTTGTGTGTGTGTGTGTGCATGAATGTGTGCATTACGTTGGTGTAACCCACTAATGCACAGGTGTAACCTGATAGACTCCAGGCCTCCTGGGTCCCTGTATGCCAAATAGTGAATGAATGAAACTATGTGGTTAGCATAATTTCTCTAATTTTTTATTTTCTCTCTTGTTCATATTTTTCATCTTAAAGGCCACTGTATACTAATACAGATACTAACTGTGATATAGATAAACTGGACATAATCAAAATTTATAGTATTCATTCTCCCATCATTAATAAGTGCTTTATACATGTCTGGGTTATGGTGGATCTGGAGTCAATTTCAGGAAAGTACATCGGTAGGGACACCAATCTATTGCAGGGCAACATGCACACACATACAGTCACGTTTAGGCATAATTAATCATGGTTAATATAGTTCATGACAGAAACCGGAACTCAGGTTTGAACCATTTGTAATATGGTCATTAATGAAAAAAAGAAAGAAAGAGAGAAAGAAAGAGATAAAAGAAAGATGGCATGGCTGAACAGATCACTCTTTACCAATTAAACAAAAGAGGATTTGAACCGCATCATTTATTTGATCGTGAGAGTGCATTTTACTCACTTTACTAACAGGTCTGATGCACGGGTGACACCACAAACACAGACACGAGGCAAAGGTCTTACGAAAAAGAGGTAATATTATTAGAAATATTGGGGAAGGAACAAGTTAAAAAGAAGGAAGGAAGGAAAAAAGGGAAGAAAAGGATGCACATGCGGGCACAGGCTGGTAAGCGGTGGCAGCGGACAGAGTGGGCCTGCGTGGGCAGCAGCTCCTTCGAGCTTCCTCAGTTGGCTCCTCTTGTGATTGGCCGAACCGACTCCTCCCACCTCTAAAGGGCGTGGCGACTGCCGGGTATCTCCCAGACACTCCTTACCTGGGCGGCTTTCCTGTCTGGGCCCGGGAAGCGTAGTCATGGAACACACAGCGGCCTTTTCATCTTCAGCGGCAGGGTCATGAAATCCAGCTCTGTTTGAGAGTTTACGTACCACAGGACATCCAGCAGTGCTCGCGGCTGTCCTCAGTGTGGCCATCAAAGGCACCACTCCATCCATGCCCAGTGCATAGCAACACACCTCTCAGATGTTCTCGCGACTCTTCTCTGTATTTTTTCCAGGTCCAAACAAACAGTGCAACAGACCCTGAGCTAAACTCCCGCAAGCCCGAAATCTTTTACCAGGGATTAATCACCAGCCGGTGCCCATTCACGTGGCACCGCCCCCCCCTTGCGGAGTGAGCGAGGAGCGATAGGAGATTCAGGTGCATGCCATATCAGGAAACATAACACACATTAAAGCATAAATCCACAATAAAGCTATGAATGTTATGTCCACTGTGGTCCTTATAACATGGAACAAAAGATGATTTTCATGACTAACTTGACAAACACAACAGAGCAATAACCAGGTTGATGAGTTTTAAATGATTGTAAATTAATAACTTTATATTACAAAGGAATGCATGCATTTCACAATACAATATTTAAATGCATACATTCCTTATGATTATATTTGCTTGAACCTATTGGGAAATTTGTTCAATCCCATGGTTCAATCCCCAGCTCAGATTATTTTTTATTGTTTTTCCCATAATGTGTTTCCATGGGTTTCCTACAGTTCTCATCCAAAAACATGCAGTTAGAAGGACTGGCTAAGCTAAACTGTCATATATTTGCATATAAGGGTGTGAATGATACCATGTGATAGACTGTGATGGGTGTCTTGTGCCCAGTGTTGGTGGTGTTTGCTCAAGTTATGCTGCAACCCTGACCAGGACCCTGAAGATGACAAAAAGCTAACTCTTTTACTGCTACACTTTTTTTAAATAGTGTTTTTACCCATTAATCTATGTTCACAGTTAACAGATTCACCTTCAGAAAGATTCTGCTGTAGGACATCTTAATAGATGAATCAGAGTGACTGAAAATCTCTTGCCAGTGTTTACAATGCTGAGCCGATCAAAACGTTGGCTTAGATTTTTTTTTTTAAAAGAACCTTAGTCTGGGGTTTTAAAGGCTGAAATATGCAATTCCTCTTTCAAATGGAAATTTTAAGTGCATATTTTTGTGTTCCTGCCTTGCACTTACCTTGAGATGGTCATTAATTATAGCAGATCTGACTGATTAAAGTGGAAGTGGGTGAGCATTCAGACAACAGAACCCCGAAGAAAATCTACTGAGCTGTGAAGCAATATGTGTGATACGCAACTCTAGGAGTGAACATTGCCGTATGTACATTTCTCTGTAATCAAATCAGGTTTTTACCTATACTTAATCTTATGTGTTTGCTTTGCAAATGAAATGACCTTGTGAATAATTCTCTCTCATGTCACTTCTGTATCATTAGAGAAGGTGATAAAGGCCATTCTATATACATTTTTTTCCGCCATAGTGCCCAACTGTAAAAAAAAAAAAAAATCACTAGATTTGACTCATTTACTTCAGGTATATTTAATGATCTATAAAAAATTAGGCTTGTTATTCAAATAATGTGTGTGATTTTAGTTGGTGTTTAATCTGTGTGAGTTATAGCTCAACCAGCTTATATATATATATATACTGTATAGTTGCAAATTTCACCGCTAGGAAGGAACTTGGAGAGACGAGTGAGCTTCCTTGCTGCCCAATGCAAATGGCTGGGAGTACTTTATTAAGCACGCAGTCATACAAAAGCATGAGCAACACCTTCACACAAGAACCACTAATTCAATTCAGCCTACGCACAAACCAGAGCACATTCTATAGATCACACACACAACATGGCCGAAGCCACTAACCCAAACACCTTTCCCCAACAGGGTGAACACACAGAAACCCCTCCCGCAAAGCATGATGGTTGCCAGTCGAAACCTCGCCCACGCCACAATATGGTCCATCTACATCAACAAGGAATATGGAAGCAAATTAGAATCATAATTATTGGAATTAAATCAGCCTTTGAAAAACACATTTTGAAATTTAATCACTGTTAAATCATTAGTCTTAAAATGTAAATACTACTGAATTTATTAAACTGAAATATTTGACTTTAAAAAGCTTCATCTTTAAATTTATGTGCTCTGAATTTCACATGAAATTCTCATTAGTTCATTTCAACCTGTAAAAGTCTTGATTTCAATCCACATTTAATTTAATATTCTGAAATTCAGATAGAAAATTACAAGCAGTAAAATTGAATAGAGTAAAATCAATGTGAGGGCAGCGGCCCGGTCAGTGCACCTGCAGTGTGTTACACTAATTATATACTGTCAGATATTCTAGTCATTTTACTGTGATAAAGGAATTTAGTCAAAGTTTACTTACAGTTGGGTTAGTGAGCATGAGACCCAGACTGATGTTTGTTACACACACACACACACACACACACACATGAGAGAGAGAGAGTTACACAGTGGTGGCCAAAAGTATTACTAAAGTCACTGGGAAACTGATAGCACTTGTGGTGATTTAAATATAAATACTAATTGTCTGTAATTGGGGATGAAA
>JAOVVB010000016.1:9631292-9641306 GCA_028570985.1 Heterobranchus longifilis
ACACACAAGTACAAGTGTATTTGTGGTTTAACAAACGTACATGACTTGTCACTTGTCATCAGACTAGGAGATTTTATATAAAACAATATAGAAGACAAAAAAAACGATTTGAAGAACAAATAAGTAACAAAAGTAATTGAAAAAATACAAGAATAAAAAAAACCTTAGGAAAGAAAGATACAATGATGAAAAACAGATTGCAAAAAGACCACATCACTCACAACCCACATCTGGAACTCAGCTGTCAGAATGCATTCTCCACCCCATAGTGCACGCGCACACACACACACTCACTCAACATTCCTTCAGGGAGCCGCTCTGGCTGAGTGGAACAGGCCACTTCTAAACAAATCAAGGCTTGGATATGAGGCTCTAACAGCACACTTGCACGCGTGCACTCACACAGGGCCCACCATCAGTGTTGGGATGTTTCTACTCCCATTGCAGTTCAAACGCTCTTTAATGAAGACTGAGCATTGTGCGAAGGGAACTGGCAAGAGCTCAAGACAAGCATGAGGGTTTAGCTCATGCCTATATCAATTTACTTAATTGACCTCTTCTTCCCCCTTTGCCTTCCACTCTGCCACTGTCCTGTTTAGGGATTGCTTTCCAGCATAGACTTCACCCACCAAAACTTGCATTTGATTTACATGATATTTGCATGGACTACTGCCATTATTTGAATGTGTATGGGTGCACATGTAAGTACACAGTAATTACCAGGTAGTCGTGGCCTGTCCTTCAGTTCTCTGAGCTCCAGGATGCGATGGGGCTCTCTGTATAGGTGTGGGGTGCTGATGTCATCCAGAGCGTAGTGCTGGAGAGGGGGTGGCGTTGGATGAATCTGGAGGGGCACAGGATGGGCAGGGCTATGCCTGGGGGCAGGGCTAATTGTACAGATTCGCTTGGCTGGTGGCTCTAATGGTGCCGAGGGTCGCTCGTGGAAGCCATTTTCCTTGGCTCTAATTAAAAATGGTTAACAAAGAACAACTAAATTAGTGAACTTAATGTCAAACTGAGAGAATAGCTTTGTCTGATGTGCATCATATGAGTACCTGCTAGGGCTGTGTCTCTTGCTGTTGTCACTTGGCTCTAGCAGTAGCTCAGTGGAGTCTGCAGGAGAAGGTGCCGCTGTGCTGAGCAGCAAGTGCTCGTGTTGGGAAAGATACTGTGCTGGAGTCTGCTTAGCTGCTCGTGCACAATGAAGCAGCTCTCTCTGCAGTAATGGTAGGTTTGCCTATAAAAGAGAAATGCATCAAACTCTGCTTGAAAATATGAAAACAGCCCATTACGGAAAAAAGAAAAAAAAAGGCCTGAGAATCAAGCTCAAACACGGCATTAAACGGAAAATGCGTCTTCATACAGTTTCTATTTTCTGGATCTTTGACGTGGTCGAGTAGGAACTCATTTTAAATTATACCTTGGGTTTCCTGTATTGCCTTAAATTTTTACAGCCTGCAGATTTGCAAGCAGTTTCATCTTTTCCCTTAAGCTGGTTCAAATTAGCCACCCCCACACACTAGTCCAGAATCAGGGCTTCGAATCAATCTGTGCAAAAACCTCAAAGCAGCCTCCGTGTCTGGGACTGTGGCGTCTACATGCAGTCTTTGATTGATGGAGGCCCTGCTCAGCATTACTAAACACTCCCTTAGCATTACGTCCCCCTCCTGACTACTGTTGGCATTAACGTCTCCAGACAAAATACACACTAAATCCGTCATGTGAAAACACCAGAGATGAGGGGAGGAGAAAAGATTTGCAAAGTTGTCAAGATGACACAAAACAGATCTATAGCATTCCATGGACAGGACTGGTATATGGACCGTGTTATTAGAACAGACATGCTGATTACTGAAAAGCTGGTTTCTGTCAATGTTGATACATTTATTCAACAAAGAAAAACAGAACCTATTTAAGCAAATTCAACTGCATATAAAATACTACACAAATGACTAACCCAAGTTTCACCCCTAACTACAGTTTGAGGTTAGGGCATGTTTAACCCTGACCTGGCCTTATCCCAGCTCGATAAACATCCATGAAGTAGGTCAAGATTTCAAGATGGACTTCCTTGCCTTTTTTTTCTTCTTTAATTAAGACCATACTGTTGACAATTACCATTCCCTTCCTCTTTCTCAATCCCCTGCCAGTACATATGCTGCCCATCATTCAGGCAAGCAATTTCCAGGATAGGCCAATCATCTGGACACCCGTGTTAATCTAAGCTGGAGTCCATATGTCGCTCAGCAGTCATAAAAAAAATGCTGGGACACTTTACAGCCATGTTTCACACTTCCGAATGTTCTGGATATGTCTTAGATCAATGCGCTAGGGGAGAAGAACAGTCTCAGAAACCCGGAGACATAAATCTGAGAAATTCCAGCTCTCAAGAGAAACTGCTGTTCTGTGTATCCTTTGTCTGGAATTTCACGCCTCATGGCATCTTTTCTTAAATGTTTATTCATATGAATATTCAAAATTATACAGGAAATGTACCCAGGCTCATTATTCATCCCATTTCGAACTGTGAACAAGTCTATTTCTATAATTACGTACATACATATACATACACACATAATATATATATATATATAGCACATGTGTTGTACTTTTAATGCTCCATCATCCAAGAGGATAAAGATAAATGAACTACACATTTACTCACACTACTGGACAGACATATACAATACAGAAGAATGGATAAAGAAGGTTTATGCTATATACCTTTAAGAAAGGGATGACAAATGGTCTTAAGGGGAAGTTTGTGGCCTCTTGTAGTCTGGAATGAAACTCCTCAATAGTGACTGTGGAATTCTGTTCAAAGGAGAGAATTAAGAGCTTAGTATAAAAATATGCAACAAACGCAGGCATACAGACTGACACACACAAACAGACACAGTAGTACTCACCACCAAGGCTAGGACCAAGCTCCGTACACTCTCTCCAATCTCAGGTGAGATGTCATTCCCAAACTGCTGCAATGTCGTGAGGAACCGCTTCAGTTTACTAAGTTGCCTGGCACCGCACGTCGCTGGAAGCTGCTGATTGGCCAATGAAGAGGAAGAGGAAGAGGATGGCCCGTTACTGTAGCGCTGAGGTGGGGAGGGGACAGCATTGAGGGTTGGTGGTGAATGGTTCATCCCGTTGGACACTTTTGAAGAAAGTGGCAAAAGTTAACGGACCAATTAAATTAAATTCAATTCAATGTAAACATGTAATTAAATGTAGCATTTTTATAACCAGTATAGCTAATATAACTTAAATGGTTATAATCATATGTAAAAAAAAAATAATAATAAAAAGATCACTGAAAGTTTCCTTTTTCTACAGGCCAGACAGATGTGTCCCGACACAGTGAAAAAGCAGATGGACTTTTCTCCTAAAACACTTCTCCCAACTCCGGCCTACTTCTGCTGTTATTTTTGCTGGTACCAGATGTGATCATTGCTGGTGAAATTCAGGCAATAAAGCAGCTAATTTACTGTAGCATACATTTACACTAGGCACATTTACACTAGATAAAAATATGCAGCTAATAGTGCTGTGAGCAACTGGACATGAAGAATGTGTTTCCATTTAAATCAACACCGTCTTCCTGAGCTTATATTTTTGGCACATCTCTAATGGTTTTTGGTATGGAAAGTTCGCATTCGTGTGGAGAACCTACATGCTGTGGAAGAAAAGGCAGCAGGCCGAGGTCCACTGGGGTTGACTGAGGGAAGAGGGGGCATGGCGGAGACTGCCGGTCTGGAATGAGTCTTTACATCCACTGGAGAACCGGGCATGGCAAGAACCTTCTTCTCCCCACTGTCTGAGAAGGAGAACAGATTTCATTTTAATTACATTTTTATTCTAATGTCATTAAACACTTCTCTGCTATATAAACTTTTGCACTTGGAGGGAACCAATCACCTTTCTCCTAATATTCTGTTAATAACTCACGAAAAAAATATTCCTGGCTAAAAACAAGTGAAAGCCACTGGGGATCGCAGCACCAACACAAAACAAACCGAGCTTTGGCCCAACACGGGGCGTTGAAGAACCTCTCTCCCATGGTTGGAAGATGCCAGATGTCTTCTGCTTATTAACCGTGGAGGCCCCACAGCTGAGGTGCAAATGAAGCAAGCTTTGTCCCTGGGAAGAATAGCCCATCATTGAGCCCCCGGTTATTTCACGCTTGCTAACTAGCCATCACAAAGGCCATTCACCACATATTTTCTGCCTTTGAATGGACCACCAAGCTCAACAGTCGTAGATCAGAGAAACTATTGTCCTTGAAAGAACCATGAGCAGAGCCATTAGCTCCATTGCAAGTATATCTGGTGCTTGAAAATGCTTTTAGAATAGTGACTAATAGACAAGCGTAGCTCGAGCTGTCAAAGGTCATGAGATGCTTCTTATGAGATGGTTCTTAGATTTATGGGAGTTTCTTTGTAGACAGGATCATTTTAGGATCTGTTTATTCATTGAGGCTAATAGGATGAATTGGTGTCTAAGTATGGAAATTATAGCATATTTTAAAAAAAAAAGGCATCACCACCACTCTTAAAAATGCAGCCTGCTCGTCATTCATACATTTTACTCCAAGTAAGAACTAGGTGGATCAAAACTAGGTTGCATAAGTAGACACTTTTTGTAGTAAAAACAAGAAATCATCTCAATTGTATCCTTATGGGCACAGGTGCGAGACACACACACACACACACACCACTATGTTTAACACACATACACAGCTTAGCGCTACATGGCAAAAGCCTCCCATCTGTCTACTTATCTTCTAAAAACCTTCAATATTTATTTCTTACAGCAAATAATGTGTTTTTTTTTCTCTTCTGTGTGACCACCTGTTTTTCACCCAGGAGGCAGAAAGAAAAGAGAACAAGTGATAGGAATGGAGGCAGATGAGGAGGAGGAGTGGATTGGCTCAGTGCCATAAAACGCAATACTTTTTCATCCTTCTATTGAAAAATCACACAAACAACTCCTAAAATGGACTGGTGCACTTTATAGTATTAAGAGGTGGGATCGCTTTTTTATAATATATATTTAACCAAAAATTGTGATGTTTTTACCCTTTAGGTGGTGATTAAGCTCTTGCTGATCTCCGCTTTTCTTTTCTACACAAAGACAACCTCGTGGGTTAGAACAAATAAGCCATGTGTGACTAATTGTAGCTCTTGGACTTTACTCTGCGCTACATGATGCAATCAGGAGATGATCATGCTATTTTAAAACCTCATACACGTGTGCATACACACAAGGCAGCTGGATGACAGGACTTTCAGGGTGTACTTATCACCTGGAGAGATGGCACTGCTATCAACACAGCACATCTTTATCTGCTAGGCTAAATATTGAATCACCAACAACAAACAGTGTGAGTTCCGCTTCGACCTGAGCACCAACTGTTACTGTAAGGCATAAAACCATACAAACTACTGTGTACAGAAGGAGCGAGAGCAACAGAGCACACTAAGGTGTGTGAGAAAAAGAACAGGTGAGAAATATAAAAAGTAATAAACGTGCTTTAGACAGACATGGTAGCTTGAAGAGAAACCTTGTTTTATACTTGCAGGTGTGCAATTTTGTTATGCAAATAAAGCAGCGCTGCGTTCACCTGTCGTTTGTTATTTAAATCTTGTTGTTTAGCTTTGTCAGTAGTCTGAGGGAGTGTGAGCATGGAAGCACATCTGTGCATTAAGCTATGCATGCTGGGGAAATGTACTGACCTGACACTTACACGTCAATCCTAAAGTCATAAACAATAAATAAAAAAAATTAAAAGAATAAAAGACAGGAAGACGGACAACAAAAATGTCAAGGACATTGGATAGAATATGAAAATATAGAAATGCACGAGCATGAATTACACTGTTGTACACGGGCCAGAAACAACTCCACTAATAAACATTCAGCAAACATCAACAGCTTCATTGAGAGTAGTAATTTTTTTAAAAGGCGTGTCGCCAAACCAGCAATCCTCTAAGCCCAGATGCACACATAAGCCCAGGTTCGTGCATAGTGCACTGCAGAGCGTAACCAAGTCCATTAGCATGAATAAGCAGAGATATTTACCCCCCCCCTCCACTGGCTAAAGCGCTTAACATTGGAGCAACTTGCACAAAGAGCTTATTTAAAAGCTCCGCTCCGCCTTTGTTTAAAACCGTATACAACTTTCCATTAAAAGCACTTGAGTGCGTCCAGACTGGAAAATCATTTAAACACGGCGCAACAAAAGACTGAAAGACTCGTAGCACCTTCGGGCACACAGCACTGACACAAACCCTCCCCCCGCCCACCGCTTCGAATCCTGAACACAAAAAGGGTTAAGCTATCAAATCTTCAACAGAGAGGATGTCTGTGGGGGGAGGGGAAGGGGGGGGGGGATTTAAGCCTCAGAGCATCTCTACCATATGGACCTAATGGGGCAGCATGCTGGCAGCTGGAGTCTCCAACAGTCACCTGTGTCTCAGCAGAGGGGGGGGGACAGAGGGACATGGAGACGGAGGGAGGATAGAAGATGCGGCTGACGATGGGAAGTTTGTGTGTGTGTGTGGGGGGGGGGGGGGTTGTTTCAGCTGTGGGTTGGGCAAAGGCGAGCAAAACAAAGGCTGCACCTGGTGCTTGTCAGTCCTCACACACTAACAATACACACACATCTGTTCCTCTCCAGCAATGTAGGCGTGTGTGTGCGTGTGTGAGCGCACACTCAGCAACAGGTTGCACAATTGTGTGTGTGTGTGTATGTGTGTGTTGTATAGAGAACTACTTTGGCCTTACTAATTGCAACAAAGCAAACCCCCTGTTGACCCCACACTCATCAACCGTATTCAAATGAACTTCATTTATGGCTTTCTTTTCTGTGAAAGGACAAGCCTGGGGGCGTTTATTAAGTTCCTCTGTAACAAATCACAAGAGTGATTCACATGGGACTCACATTGACACACACACACACACCACATGTGTATGTCTCCTCATTAGCATGGACACAACTTGAACTAATATATTTACACACACACACACAGGTATATACAGACAAGAGTCTTTCAATGTGATTGGGAACGTCTAAAAAGATGAAATGGGTTTCCTCACGGTTTAGGCTGGTAAACTCTAGCTGTTACAGAAGCTCTGAAAATTACTATTGTATGGTTCTTTAAGGTTTAATAAAATGGACTCCAAAATAAACACTGACAGTTTAAACTCACCTCTCTACTAATTTGAGCAGGCGGCTTAAACAAATAAAGTGAATCCAGCTAATGAATACTTGAACTCAATTGACTAGTGTGGGAAAAGAAAAAAAAAAAAAAACACTTAACTTTTCCCCTCACACACTCCCACGCACAGCTTGTGACCATCAGGTCAAGCCTTAGTCCAGTCTCTCTAATTACAGGGTCCATGTGGAGATTAACTTACGATCATATGCCCTGGGGAATCTGGTGGACAGTGCGGGTTAAAGTTCGGCGTTGGTGAATACAGCTCAGACAAATGAGATACACCGCTGTGGCTACTGATAGCACACTTTCACCATGAGCACAGCCGATGCCCTACAGGGCTTCACTCTCGACTCGACCCCGAGATGGGCAGGGTCATAACGGCAAGCTTATTGAGCATGACATTTCCACATCAATGGATGGTTTCATGACTTGTCAGCAGTTATTGCGGTTTAGTGCTAATAGGGTACTTCCTGTTGGCCAGTCCTGTTTCTGCCACACATGTGCGCTTGAGTGTGCTTGTTCTAGCATCTATGTTTCGGAAACCCTGAAACATGCCCACGAACATGTACTACTCAAAGCACGCCTTTTCTTTTCACTAACCAAATAAAGAAAACAAGAAACCTAGCTGAACTATCTCGCATTAGCTCACTCTTCTTTATGAGGTCTGAATTATAGAGCATGATAATTACACACAATACAAAATTCTACATTTACAGAAAAGCAGACAAGCAAGAAGAGATCACACCCACCACCCCCTCCATACACACTCTCAGGACTGTCAGGCTGACAGTGTGCAGCATGCTCTGGTGTGTGTCTGTCAGGGCTTGCCGGGAGATTGTGTTCGCTAAGATTATGCAGACCTGCACTGACGAGCAGTCTACAACAAACACTGCCCTGGAGTCCCCTTTTCCAGTCTGATAAAGCACAGCTTCAAGCAAGTCTGGGAAATTTACTGTTACTAAACAGACGTTTTTGGCAAAGCCTCAAATGCCGCCTTCTATCCACGTTAATTGCGCAATCCGTGCATGCATACCATGTATCTAATCATCCAATACCTCACACACACACACACACACGCAGAAAGCCCAATTTTGGCTTTACCAGTGTGGAAATCTCCTCTCGCTTAAAAGTATGTGCCATGTGGAAGAGGCATTGACTAGCTTTATCCTCAGCCAGTAAACATCATTACAACACCATAACACACACACACAAAAAAAAGAGTAGTCAGCCAAATAGATATTTTAATGTACTACTGATTGCGTTTCAAGAATGACCTAATTTTGCTCAGAGGAGTAATCTTAAATGTCTTAAAAGTATAGCCATACATCAACATATTTGCAGATATATTCACACCTCACCTCTCTGTGGACGGTCCTTTTTTCCTTCACTCTTATTCCAAAAACAAGTCAGTCCCTTGGTTTAGCTTGTTTACAGCTCCCTTTCGCTCCCCTTTTCCCTCCTTCATATGTGGGGCATGTGTCTAAGCCCCCTGCATATGTGAGCTGCAGCCCAAGCTCTTCTTGCAGCCAGTGAAACGCAGATGGAGTCCAGATGGGCGAGGAGATTCAAAAAGACTTCTTTATTTCTCCCTCGCTTCCTTTCTCGCTGGGGTTGTAGCTCTATTTGTCCCTCCACTTTTCTTTTTCCCCCCTTCGGTCTTTTGTTGCTCAGCTATCCAAACCCTTTCACTCCTTCTTAACAATCTCACTTTGTTTTTCTCTCCTGTCTCGTCCTCACACACACACACACACACACACACACACACTCCCCCCAATTCACGATGCTCACTTGAAGCATAGCCGGCTGGGCTAACAACACGCCCACTCTGTGGCTCTCGGCCAATCAGCTGATAATATATTTAATGCATTTAGTGAGGCGGGTTTGGTGATTAACATAACTAATTGTTCTGGCACTAAAGGGTCAAACAAAGTATGTGCCAGGAAAAGGGGGATAAGATGGGTCAGTTAATGAAACACTCTGAATAACCACACCATAGTGCTGTGCACTTAAAACAACCTACATTTAAGAAAAATATTGTGTTTGTGCATTTTGTATTATTGTTGGATTTAATCATCAAGCCTACTCAAGATGGTCATGTTGAACTTTAGTCATAACGGAAACATTAGATCAATTGATGTGAAATTTTAAACAATTAAAAAAAAGTGATAAATAAAAAAATTACAGCAACAATTGTATGTACTAGTATACTTGACAGAATAACATGATATTTACTGAAGCCCTGCCAGCAGCCAGGAGAGCTAAATAAACACAGTGGATGTGTGAAAGAAAGACAAGCAGTCCATTAGTAGGTGTTAGATATCTCTCTTTTGCAGACTTGGTTTCAAGGGTCAGACTGGAGCAATGAGGTCCAACACAGCTGCTAAACAATCAAAGTGTAGTTGTAAAAAGAAAAACTGCTAAATACTGAGTGTGTGAGTGTCTGTGAAGCTCTTTAATCTACCTCGGTATGGTTCAGGAAATGTATTAAGTCGTTTAAAGAGGACCAAAATTACCCTGTATTGATCAGAAAAGGCAATAATTTGAAGATCGTGAGCTCTTGATTCTATAAACAAACTAGTTTAAAAAAAAACTACAATCCAAAGGTTTCTTTTAAGATGTAAACATTACTATTTTACTACAGTACATACATGCACACGTATTTTTTAAGCACTCTTCCATCATAAAAAAAAAATAATAATAATAAATAAAAAAAGCATATGCACAGAACCACAATCTTCAACTCGCTATCTATATTTCCATCATGACCATGTTAGGATGCGTGTGCTCAGAGTTTAAATCT
>JAOVVB010000016.1:9641406-9656012 GCA_028570985.1 Heterobranchus longifilis
CACACACACACACACACACACACACACACACACACACACACACACACACACACACACACGGTGGAAACAGCTGTGCAGCCAGCCTACACACAGCTGCACATGGGATGTGTTCCTCTTTCCAGGCTGATGAGGAAACGCATACGAGGCTGCATGTGAAAACTACAGCATCCTAAAAATCCCATTTACTTCTCATTTAAATCTGCCGCAATGATTAGCTACTTAACGTCTTACTGATTATTTACACTAGATTTTAATCTACTGCGCTTCATGTTTGAAACCCCGAACCAGTGTAGATGACGTCAGTGTATTTGGAGAAAGAGCTAAAATTCATTTGAATACATTCAACTGAAATGGAATGAATGGGTGCAAGTTATTCGAACTCAATCAACTGAGGTCAATGCTCACAGCCCCGAGTTAATCCAAGTTTACGCCAACTGGTTTCATTTGCATGCGAATAAAGAGCTATAGGTCTCACCCCAGAAAAGTTCAGGACCCGTAAAAGCAAGGTGATGTGTGTGTGCTTGAGTGTGCACATGTGACGTTACACAATGTGTAGGGGGTGTGACTGGATGGAATTTGCATACAAAATGTAAAGACAGCATAAGACACAGGAGTGTGAGAAAACAAAAGTATTCAGAGTCGTCATTCGGGACAATTAACAAGTTTACAATTACTTTTAAGACACTGTTCAAGTTGCTGAAGGTGTGATTACTGTAAAGTATCTCATCACTCCCTTCTCAACAATGCAGTTTGTTGATTTAATCAGTTTTCAGGTACTCTCTGTTATTCTGCACTGTTCAACTTTAAAGCAGTCCAGTTGTTGATAGATAAGCGAAGCAGAAAAAGAATTGAGAACATGAGAGATAAGCAGAGTACGGGATTCACAAAGATCACCAATAATATCTGGTTTATCTGGCACCAAGTCTCCCCATCAAAGTCTTTTTCTCAAAAAAAGGGGAAAAAAAACAATGTTTCCATTAGCTATGGCTGTGATCTGGAGTTCAAAACTTTTACTTGAACTTGAGAGTGAAAACAAAGAAATCCCACTGGCTTCCATTTGGAAAGAATAATAAACATCTACTCATCCAATTAGCAGAAAAAAAAAACATTTTAGAGAACCTAGGTTGCTTCTGCACTCCGTTTTAATATGGTATGAGGATCGATAGAAGCCAGTTTACACAGATGTTCGACACATAGAGGAAGGAATTCAAAAAGGTAGGCAGACATTCCAGTCTTACCTACCCAAAACCGCTGTCTTCCCTGCCAACAAAATTCTTCACAACCTTCTCCCAGCCACGTACTCCCCACTACCTCCCTTCCTCCCTCCCTTTCTCCCTCTATCTCTCCCCTCTCACGCTGGGTTTTGGAGTGGCATTCCTTCTCTCTGCTCTCGGCTCCAGTATGTCTGGCCATGCTGCACGCCTGGGAGCCATTAGTTCAAGTAAAGCCTGACGCACCCAGCCTACCCCCATTATAGGCACATGAGAGTGCGCGCACACACACTCAAACACGCTTACTTTGTGGAGCGAGACTGTATATACATAGAAGATTTTAAAAAGACAAAATGATAAGCAGAGAAAAGTGTTGTGTGATGAGGAACAATTGAGAATGCAGAGTGTCTAAAAGATAAATAAATAGAAATGTGTCTGCATGTGCATGTATGTGTGTAAAAGAGAGAGAGCGAGAGAGAGAGAGAAACAGGGAAAGAAAGTGAGAAACCATGGGTAATGAGAATGTGTTTGTATGTGCATGAGTCTGCACTAAAATTTATGAGAGGTGGGTCACACGCTCTCTTGGCAGGAGCACCCCAGAGTTTCCACAGCTTGCAGCCAAGAGCACAGATGAAGCACGTGTGCACACACTCACACAACACACACACAGAATCAAGCTGCAAAATCATTTTGTCTTCCAAGTCTCAAATCAGTATGATTCTTATATGATATACGCCTGTACAACCATCAGCCACAACGTTATAACCACCTGCCTGCCTGTTTCCCCCCAAAATAGCCCAAACCATTAAGGTATTGACTCCATTTGATGTCTGACACCAAGCCGTCTGGAGCAGATAGTCCTGCAAGTTGTGAAGTGAGGCCTCCATGGATCTGACTTTTTATTCGCACATCCCACAGATGCTTGACTGGATTGGGATCTGGAGAATTTGGAAGTCAGCACCACAAACTCGTTATTTTCTTCGAACTGTTAGTGAACTGTTTTTGCAGTGTGGCAGAGGGTGCATTATCCTGATGAAAGGGACCACGGTTATGTACTTGGCACTTAGCCTGGTCTACTACAGTGTTTAGGTAGATGGTATGTATCAAAGCAAAATCCACATAAATGGCAGAACTCAGGGTTTCGTTGCAGAGCACTGCCCAAAGCATCGCACTGCCTCTTGTATTGGAATTATATTGGAGGTTGACCTGCGGCTTCGTCCGTGAATATAAGCTGCGAATAAAGTGTGTGTGATCAACTCGCTGCTACTCCTCACACTGCTGCAATGTTTCGCCTGTCCTTAATCGTGCCTGCTGTATGCACTGTCACTGTAGACGCTCCGCAGTCTGATCTGGGACTTCAGTAGTTAGGAGCTGGGGCTGACGTACCCGTTTTCAATACGGGTACTTGCAGTCGGCGAGGGATGCCTGTGATATGCTTACAGTATGATATAAGATGACGCTGCTTACCTGAACAAAACACCACCTGCCCGCCCACGCAAATAAACAAACAAACAGAATTTCGGTTTTGTGTAAAAAGGACAACCACCGACACCACAGAACAGGAGGAGGATCCCAACAGGTCTTGTTGCACCCAAGGTGCAAGGTCTAGAACCCAAACCCTAGTTGCTTATTATGCTATGGATGATCAATGTAAATAACTTAATCAATTAATAAATTATAGCAATATCAAAGGCAGCTTTAGGAATGAAGTCTTCTTGCCAGAACAAGAACATGCAAGGCACAGTGATTGCTAATAGAAAATAGGTCTACAAAAATAAAACAAAAAGACGAAGCAAGGAAAAAAAGGCGAAAGTGTTCCTTTGCTCAAAAACAGTTGTTTTGCTAAAATCATTTTTTTTAAAGGGTATGGTTACGCGTGTCCGTCACCTGAAATTTATCCTTTAATCCGTCTTTCGGCCTCTTGCTAGCCTCTGGGCGAGAGACGCAGCTGTGTTATTACCACACACACAGACCTGTGCTTTGTAAGTGGCCCAGCTGTGGTGTGCTGGGAACACCTGGCAGTAAGGGGAGCCTGTGTGGTAGCATGCCTTTCCTCAGGTTGGATTGCAGGACCTGTTCTCACTTGTCAAGGGCACCCTCTGCATCTTCAGCTCTTTCCAAGGCTGTTTATAATCATATATCATTGAAAAAAGTCTTCTGCATGCAAAATATATTTACTGCACAAAATAACAGAGGTTAAGATACCAACTGCCTTCAGGTATTTGACTATCATGTTTGTGTGCTATAACCCTAATAAATGAGACATACTGTAGGTGGTCAAAGTATTATTACAGTAATACTCAACCAAATTTTTTATTGTAACATCTGCACTATAGACAAAAAGGCCACAAGCACTACTTGTCCCAGTATTCAAAAACCGGGTGAACCATTTGAGGTGCAGAGAATTTGAATAGTGAAATTAGTATTCTGTCTGGTGTTTGTTATGCTATATGTTATTATATTCATGACGTCAGTGAGGAAATAAATAAATAAATAAAAACACACAAATTTTTTTTTTTTTTTTGCATATTTTTCATACATAAATGATTGTCAAACAAATTTTAATATTGCACGACAATAACCAGATAAAAACAATCCAGTTTTTTAAAATAATGATTTAATTTATTAAGAGGGGAAAAAAGGTTTTGAAACCAACCTGACCCTGTGTGAAAAAGCAATTGCCTGATTATGCCACTCCAAAACCTTTTTTTTTTTTTTTTACCCATTCAGACGTGGACTTTCTGGTGCGTTTTCCATCATTGTCCTTCTGCATAACCCAAGTGAGCTTGAGCTTGAGGTCACAAACTGATGGCCAGACATTCTCCTTCAGGATTTTCTGGTAAGGCGCAGAATTCATGGTTCCATCAATTATGGAAAGTTGTCCAGGTCCTGAAGATGCAAAGCAGCCCCAGACCATCACACTACCATTACCATGTTTGACTGTTGGTATGATGTTCTTTTCATGAAATCGTGTGTTACTTTTATGCCAGAAGGTAACACGATGCACAATTTCCAAAAAGTCCAGAGAATAATTGGTCAGTAGCGGCTTTCGCCTTGGAACTCTCCCATGGAGCCATTTTTGCCCAGTCCATTTCTTATTGCTGAATCATGAACACTGACCTTAACTGAGGCAAGTGAGGTCTGCATTTCTTTATATGCTGTTCTGTGTTTTTTTATGAGCTCATGGATGAGTCGTCATTGTGCTCTTGGAGTAATTTTGGCCACCCACTCCTGGGAAGGTTCACCACTGTTCCAAGTGGCTCTCACCGTTGTTCGCTCGAGTCCCAAAGCCTCAGAAATGGCTTTGTAACCCTTTCTCATCTGTTCTTGAATTTCTAGATCTTGTTGCTTTTTAAAAACTTTTAGTGTGATTCACTTTGTCAAACAGATTCTATTTAAGAAATTTCTTGATTCAAGAAATTGAAATTTTAAATGAAAATGAAATTTTACTCAGCTTTCCAAACATCACAGTTGATTCATGATTTAGTTGGGTGGGAATTACTTTTTCTCACAGAGCCAGGAAGATCTTTTTTCCCTTAAAATGAAATATTCATTGAAAAATACATTTAAATTTAAAATTTGTTCGACAATTATTTATGTGAGACCAACATGCAAAAAAAAATAATAATAATAATCTGGCAAGGGGGTAAATACTTTTTTTTTTACGATGCTGTATATTTGTGTGTGCAACAACCTGGTCTTTAACGTCTCAGCAGTGTCACAGGCTGATCACATCAATGCGACATGGCATTTAACATACTTTTTAGAATGTCAGTATTGTTATTCCTTTTTTATTGATCTTATAAAATACTGTAATATTAGAAGTTATCAAATTATAGATTTTTATGAGCTCTAACCCATAATCATCAAAATAAAAAAATGCTTGAAATATTTCACTTGATGTGCAATGAATTTAGAATACATGAGTTGTACTTTTTAAATTACAAAAAAAAATATATATATTTTGTTGAGATGCTCTTGTGTAGTCTGTCAACACAGTAAGAGTTCTCACAGTCTCAAGTGAGGGAACTCCCCCCCCCCAATAATCCATTGACATCCGCTGACAACCATGGAACAGCTGGCTTTCCTATTGAAAGTGGGAGGAGAGCGGGAGTGGAGGGGTGTAAGACAGAGGCAGACAGCAGGACGGAGACCTTAAGAGTGTGAGAGTGTGTGTGTTTAAGACAGAGAAGCTTAATGTGCTGATAAGCCTCTTTCACAAGGTTTAGAACACTCTCCCTATGATAGTCTACTGACTGACTGGTGGCTTTGTCTCATCCAGGACAAAAAAAAAAACTGAAGGGAAAAAGAGAGAGAGAGAGAGAAAGAGACAGAAGGAGGAGGTCTGACCTGAATCAGACAGTGAGAGATGAAAAAGTGAGAGAGAAACACAAGTCTCTCACTACTGCAAGGGCTTTTCAAAGCTCATTAGTGCCAAAGAAAGTGAGATAACTGAATGGATTACTAGTAGGTGATGCAGATGCGCTGGAACACTCTAGAGGAACCAAGGAACACCACTGTTAGTATCATGCAGCACTCATGATGATTCAAAACATTCTAACAAAACAAATGCTGGTTAAGAAGTCATTTGTTGTTCCTTCTATGTCAGTTAACTAAATCTGTCATTACTCAGTTTGAATCAACTTGAAATCAACCAGGCTGCTCCAGAAAAGAGCCAAAGTCGGTTCAGTGTTATCAGCTTGGAATCAAGACTTGGTCAGCGCTGGACAACTTAAAGAAAGACAGAAGGCAGCAATCAGCATTAAAGACAAGCTCATATCCGCAGTTCTAAATTCGAGGCAAAGGCCTGACTCCAGGAGGTCCGGTCCCACTAATAACCCTGTCTCCAGTGGAGCGCCATTCTGGGCAACAGGCGCTGGTGGAAGGAGCCGAGACATCTGGATCCCATCTTTCCCAGCCTGTCCGCACAGTGCCACGCAACAAGAAACATCTGGTGAAGCTGATGTCAATTACTTCATCACATCTCCCTTCATGGATAATCTGTTCTTAAACACTCTCCCCTTTTTCTTTTTCTCTCACACACAGAGCAACAAAATGATACCAGGAACATCTACAGCTGTTAGACCTAGAATTATTGCCCCCCCACATACATATACATACATTATATATATATATATATATAAAATCGCATAGGGTGAATTTGCTACATACACTTTTGGTTTGACAGTAAAGCTGTTGCATGTATAATTTACATTTTCATTTAAAATTTTTGCAAATAAATTCCATCAAAAATGGGTCTGGATTTTACCAACAGCTTTCTGCAAGAATGAAAGAAACTTCAACATTTTTTCCCCAAAAAGAACTCATAGTTTCCAATAAAATCTAAGAAACTAGCCTCTAGCGGCACAAACAAGCTTGACGGTTCACGGGAGGTCAACACATTCGGGAAGGCTCTAAGGCAAAATCTTAACCCAAGACTGTCCTAGCCTAGAGCTTCTTTAAACACATACAGCTGCAGAGACTGGAGGGGAGATCCAAACTCCAGCCTCTCTTCTCTCCGGCTTCCTTCTTGACATTCACAAACTCTCCCGTGCGACGAAAATGATGGACTGCCAACACTGGAGCCCCACAGCAGCAAGAGCCAAAACCAATTAGAGCTCTAATTCAAACCTGAAGGGCCTCATTGTACACAGTTCAAGTGAGAGGAAAGAAATCTGATTCACACATGTAGACACAGAGCTAGAATGGAGGTGGAACACTATCCCACTGTCCAAGTGTGCACATAAAACAAACAAAGAGTAATGTGAAAACTGAATTGCACTTATTGTGTATATCGGGTGCTAAAAGAGCAACCTGTATACATGCGTAGTAACATACTGTTTGGAGGCATTGTACATTTCACTACTTGTAAGATGGTTGAGCACCAGCATGGTGACATTGTGGTGACCTGTATTGCTGCCTCATACAGGTTACTGTGTGCTCAAAGATTTGATTTTACTTAAAGAGATTTTTTTAAAGAGATTACTTTAAAAAAACAACAAAAAAACATGCAAATGGTGGATAAGTTGCATGCAGGCTGAATAAGTGTGCCAGTGTGTGTGCGCACGCTGCGATGAACTTGTGTCTCATCCAGGGTACATTCCTGCATTATGTCCAGCATTCCTAAGACAGACTCTCGGTCCACAACAACCCTGAATACAATAAAATCGTCTATTGAAGATAAACAAATGAAAGGCAGTTCAGTCACCATCATCAATTGAGAATTTAAGCACTGCCCTCTTGTGGTGCAATCATTCATAACACTATCTTATCATCAGCATCATCACCTTCATGAGCATCCTTGCCTTCATCACCAAGTTTTGTTACTTATGCTTCGACTACACCCAAAGTGCTCAAGAACAGCCGGTCTCAGCTCTGGGTTTTGGCACCGATGTTCCCGGAGACAGACAGACGCACCGGCATGCTGAGGCCTCCTGCGGTTCTGTTCTTTAGCAGCACTACGGTCCAGATGGTGTGAAACTTCACTGAGTGGATTAGCTCCAAATCCCCTGTATGAACAATGGGAATAGTTTTCCTCGAAGCATTTCCCACGTTAACATCACTATTCGAGGAACATTTGGTCCGCATAAATCTTCAAATACATAAAGCTGTACATAAACCAACACACTACTGGACTAACTCCTAGGGTCTGTTGAGGCTATTTAACAACATGTGGGTGATGTAAGCAAAAATACACAGTTTAAGAAACTGTATCTGGAGAAGACTGAAGTTTAGACAAGTATTAGAAGATGATTATACACACTCAAGAAAATAAAATGTACTCTTTCATTGACACTGGGGAAGAGATTTATGTGTAAATAAAATGGGTCCTTAAAGTATAATTATATACAAATAATCCTATTTAATAAATGGTACAATCACAAAACAGTGGAGAAAATAAACCCTTCTCCTTAATAACCAGGAAGAATATGCTTAGTCAGAGTATTTGTTCCTTATATAAATATACGTAAATTTGTATTTGTGAATATACAAAATGTTTTTGTCCGTGTAAACGATATAAATAAATAAAAAAAGAAAAAGATTTGAACTACGTTAAGCAGCACAAACATTTCCTTGAATACTGTACATTTTTCAGTCCTTTTCTCCAGAATTTCATCCATACTAAACCCCAGTCTTTAAATTTAAGTAAGCAAAGTGCAAACAGCATATAAATTCCCAAAACAAATCTAAAATATATAATAATAAGTGAAACTGCCAGTGTGTCTGCAGCGCGACCCTAATGAACATTACTGTATAACTGAACTGAAACGCAATTCATACAGTTCAAACCGGCGTAAAGCGCCGAAATGTAATAATAAACAACTTAACTTACATTGGAAAGTGCCCGAAATCCCGACCATTACTCCTGGTGGGTGTGAAACCTCCGTGAAATGTCCGTTATCGCACAAACAGCGGCTCTCCGACCTGCTCACGACTAGCAGCCCCACGCGTCTAAAGCGCGCGCGCTGAACAACTGACAGAAAAGAGGAATAAGAAGCGCGGAGGGGCGGGGCTAACACCAAAGAGACACGCGAGCTCGCGCTGCCTCATCACGTGTGCCAGCACGTGCGCAACCTCGCACGTAATTGATAAACGCCCCATAAACACCTGCGTCTAATTAGCTACCTGATCAGCCTAGAGGCACGGCGCCTGGCTTAGTCGTATAACTCGATGTAAATAAATTTTCACGGCTTTAATTAGCTAAGAGCTATTATCTTTAAATGAACAATAATTGAGTGTGGTGAAAGACAGATTGGGCACACAGTATTTACATCCTTCAGTTTTACATCCAAGTTAAATTTAACTACCTAGTCTACCTAACTACTAACTTGATAGTAACACTACTATCGAGCTTGAATTAAGTAATGTTCTAGCCAAGATAACAGAAATAGACAGGTAGATAAGCACATAAAAGTGGATGTTGAGGTCAATATCAAATTGCTAAAATCAGAGGAGAAAGATATAGTGTGGAGAAATGTAAAAAAAACAAAAAAAACAATCGCAACAGAAGTGGGATAATGAACCAAAAGCAAGACATTCAATACAGGAAAATCAAAAAGAGGAAATATTAATTATCAGATTAAGAATTATACACAGCAACCTAAATAGCCCTCTATTTATAGTAGGTAAACACCCAATGGGACTCTGTGAGGCATGCCAGGAAAGTGAGCCTGTCAAGGATGTATTGCTCTCGTGTAGGGAATATATGCAGAAGAGGCTAGATATAGTGACAGCACCAAGAACTAGAGAGAGGAGAAAGCAATGTTAAGAGTCTTTAAAAACAGGTAGTCACTGATCAGAGAAGGAAGCATTTAATGGTGTTTTTGAGAAAGACTGAACTGGAAAGTCAGCTTTAAAGAAAAGGGTAGCTGAGGAGAGAGATCTATAGGTGGCCATGATGCAACCTACGGAACTCTAACTAGATGCTGAGTGGTGCTGAAATTGAAACATGTCAAGAACAACGAGTGTGTGGAAGTAACAGATAAAGCAGACAGAGAATTCAAGAAACAGAACAAGTCAAGACAATATCAGTGATGGATGCACAAGATGTTTTAAGGAAGTCTGGTCTGGAACGTCGGCTTTAAGAAGCCGCAAAGTTGAGGGAGAATGAGATTTACAATTGGCGGCATGTAAGCAAGCTACTGGATTCCAACCGACGTTAAACGGCTAAGAAGACGAAGAAGTAGATAGACACATATGTAGATAATTTATTTTTTCTCAATTTCTGGAAAAATGCCTTTTGCTTCATAATACCTACATCAAAAATAAAAAGACGATTATCTTCGCAGAATGTTGTTTTCTGACAGTTGCTCTCTTTAAGGATCGTCACAGCAGATCATCCAATTCACACATTTTGATTTTTGGCATAGATTTTATGCTGGATAGCCTGCCTAACTCAACACTTCTCTTTTTTTTTTTTGACTGGGACTGGCACTAAGGGTGCCCTGCAAAGCCAGGGGGTGGGTGGGGACATTGGCTTGAATGAAACCCAGGCCTTCTGCATAAACTAGGGCTGCACAATTTGTTTAAATAATGTTTTGAATGTTTAGAATTTTTAAATAAATATGGTTTATATAAATATATACTCTACATTTTGGCACACATTATATTGTCATGTATAAAAAATATTTTTTTAGTTGGTATAAAATGATGTATTGTGTGTATTCTGACAGTTTAGGTTTTATTTTTTGTGATTCTCATAATATTTATTGTCCTATTGTCACTAGCTCTGGCTCACACATCACTCACTGTCAGATGCTGAGTATTAAACCTCACCCGGGAATAGGATGTACCACAGTAGCCCCAAGGGAAATCAAATGAGTAACACATGGCTGTCAGGTAAGATAAACCAAATGAAGGTGTCTGATATTCTGATAATATATGAGAATATTCTGTGCAGTACAGCTCTCCAATTCAAACTATATCTCAGGAAGCCAAAATTATACAGTACAAGTTTTAACCCAGCGCTCCTGTCAAAGAAAAATATCAAAAATTGAATTTAAAAGGATAACAATGAGCAGCAGAGCTGAGTAACAAGCCAGGGAGGGGCTCTTCTTACAGTCATATTAAAAAGTTAGGACCTCCTGTTTTAATTCTGTGTTTTTGTGTGAAGGCAAATAAACCTCAGATAAACAACATATACATTTTTTCCACAGTGGGATTATTTATTTTAAAAAATTAAGACAACAAAACAGTTGGCACTACTAAGTACCACCTTACTGCTAAGTTGCCGCTAATCATCAGCCCTTGTTTAATTGATCATTAGCAGGTGTGCAGACAGGTTTTACAGCCATAGGACCTGGGGACCTTGCAGATCACAAGCTCCTCTGTATACCAGAGTATTCTAGAGGCAAATGTGAGGCAAACTGTTTGAGAGCTAAAGCTTGGTTGAAATTGGGTCATACAACAGCACAATGATCTGAAACAAACCAGTGAATCTACATCAGAATGACAAAAAATAAAATAATCAAGGTTTTTGCATGGCCTAGTCCAAGTCCAGACCTCAACCTAATTGAAATGCTGTGGCGGGACCTTAAGAGAGCTGTGCATTAGCAAATGCCCCCCAAAAAACATAAATGAACTGAAACTGATGTTATAACAAAGAATGAGCTAAAAAGGGGTTACTTGGTATTGTCCACATATTTTTTGTTCTCTTTGTAAAATGAATAATGGTACAGTGAAAAAAGTTATTTGTTGTTCGTCTGAGGTTGCATTTGCATAATGCTAAAGCTTGTGACGATTAGATGTTTTTGTTATGTTTTTACACATAAAACATAGAATTAAAATGAGGTACTAATAGAGGGAAAATCTAATTAGCTTGCTCAAGCCGCAGCTCATACAAATGAGAAAAAGCACAAAAAGCAGTATTTTTTTCAATATTTTTGGTTGATACACACACACTGAAGATCTATCTGAATGTCGAAAAATGAGTAAAAAGTGAATTCGTATGGTGCCCTTTATGGTATTGTGAGGCATTGTGACCTTGTTAAAAAATATCTGCCAATAAAATTTATTGGTTTGGAGTTTGATTTTGTTAATCTGGAGCAGAACATGTGATAAAAAAATTAGAATAGTAAAAAAGGGAATAAAAATGATAATGAACAGAAGAATATCCTCAAGCTTACTTTGAAACATATGTTTCAAATACTGTATATGCTATATATATACCATACTTTTATGCAAACCCATCTTCTGCATGAACCCAGATCCTGCTGATTTATAACTTAAGTGTGATCTAATAATTGGTTTTAAATGCGGGTCTATCGTTCGAGGATCTCCATTGTATAATCTGACCTGAAGAACATGTTATTGCACATTCTGTTGTACAAATCAGCCAAAGCTTTTACTGACATCATCTCACACAGTGTGACAAGCAATAATCTTACAAGACTTCTGTGATTACACAGTGCAAAATTGGCGTGACTCAAGACAGCATACTGCATATTTTTTACCAAGGCTCTCAGGGCACAGCAAATATTTCTGTTCTTGCAACAAAAACACTGACTTCGAAAATATGGTACATGATGTTTTCCCTTTTAAAAGCATAACTCTAATGTTCGCCTGTGTGCAAGTAGGAAGAATGTCAACCAGGTTAAATATATGTTTGCATCGTTGTTGATGATATCATGGTCAAAAAGTTGAAGCGGATCTGTAGCTTGTAGGGAGGTGGAAATAGATCCTGGATGGGATTCTAGGCTATTGCAATTCAGCTAATTTGGAATCAGATATTAAGCTTAAAGAATTTTGTGTATGCAAATGATGTTTTTTTCCCTTCCCTCCATCTGCAACCAGTTTACTTCACCTTTAATCAATAGCGTTATCCAATCAACAGATAAACAAATGAAGATGTTGATATTATTTTCACTCGAAAATTTATCCTTTAAATGAACCGTGTCTGCACGCTCAACAAGTGGCACTTAAACTGTCAGGATCAGTCTACTCTCGATTAGTTACATGGCTGGTCGGATGATGCTTTATGGCCAATGATGACAGCTGAACACTCATAGATTTTTCCCATCTTAAAACAGGATATATGGATGCTGAGACTTGTCTCTATCCCCACCCTCTGTCGCTCCACCGCCTACGCAAACACATGCCACTTGTTTTTTTTCCCTGTCCACCCTGTGAGCCGGCCACCTGCTCTAGAACATGCTGCACAGCTGCCAGCCTGCAACAACAAATGAACACGAGCGTGAACTAGGAAAAGAGGGAGAGAAAGCAAATGAGATGTCTTCCTCATGACTGCTGTCGCTTCTGTCTTTTCAGAGGCACTAAAGATGACACGAATAGTGCAAAGCAAGACAATTTAATTCAGAGAATGATTCAATTACATAAATGCATAAATACTATGTACTATACTACTATTCCCCATATGACATTACTATTATTCTCTTTTGTTACAAATTTCTAGCATGAAATAGAGGCTTTGGTTATACAATATGTAGTGAATAATAGCTTAGCTAATGTTACCAGCAAGTGTTTAATGTTACGAGCTAACCCAGTTCACTAGGAAAATGCTAAGCTAATTATATTTTGTAATAGAAAGCAGACCGATTCCCATCATTAGAATGTCCTATGATAATGGTATTATTATAATAATTATTATTATTATTACTATTATATTATACTATATTATATTTATTATTTATATTGGCACTATGTAAGTTTTACCATTGAAATTGATCATCTAAACAATAGAATAAAGAATAAAAATTCATCTTACAAACAAATTTGAAGGAAGTCGTTCGTCATTCTGCCTATGAATATAACATATGACACTTAGGGTTGCCTTTTGTGATGATAATTTTTAACGGACAAATTAAACAGAAAGCTTGCCCGACAGAGAGAGAGAGATGTGTGTGTGTTATATTAACAAAGAGGGCCATAAATTGGACAGCATGGCAGAAGTCACCCTGGTGATGTGACTCGTGGCAGTGTGCAAGTGTGTGTGTGTGTAGGTGTGTGTAGGTCTGCGTGTTTGTGTGCATGCACATGCTTGTGTTTATTTGACAGCTGCGATTCCCTCTCTGAACGTGAGTCTTTTGTCACTGGCCTTTGTAGTGTACCAGCAGGTCTGTCACTGAGCAACAGCTTGAGTGTGACCCAGGCATGCGCCACACACACTCGCACATTCTCAGTGACCTGACTGTGCCTGTACTGTTCCTCCATGATAACAATGCCAAAGGCCTCCATCCATCCTCCCCCACTCCTCTTGCTCTCCTGCTGTTCATTATACCCGAAGCTCATCAGTGCGTGTCTGTGTGTGTCCATGTGTGTGTGTTATATGTGTACCTGCTGTTCTTTCGACCACTTCAGTATGAAGCAAAAGGTCCGGGGTCAAAGAGGTCAGCCGGCAGACGCCTGGTTAAACCTCCAGAGTAAAGCCATCTACGCAGACATACACACACGCATACACACACACACACGGCATGTTGCCATGTCCAGACAGATAAACAGAAAGATTATATATGGCCAGATGGAAACTGAAAATTGCTCATCATCTGTTAGCATAATGCAGGCCACAGCCCCATCAATCAAACACAGACATATATTTACATTTATATTACGCCCCCTATATATGCAAAGTAAAGCAGAAATGGGACAGTTAATTTTTTAACAATGGAATAAAATTCCAATTGCATTAAAAAAATAAAAAAAACTCATAGTATTATCTTTTTGTAAGTTGTAAATAGGTGTGGAAGTTGATGGCTGTGCCATGTTCTAGAACACATCATAGGAATATAAAAGTCATTATACTTATGACCAGAAAATCTGTGTAAGCCCTGAGTGGATGCAAAATAACAGGAAAGGAAATATAGTAGGTGCAAAGAAACACCTTGGTAAGATAGTCAAAATGGATCATCATTAGCAAAAAAAACAACAAAACATATATAT